>JAGGAQ010000107.1:0-46861 GCA_017657225.1 Termitomyces sp. T69sscA
ACCTACTTTTAATATACTTTGGATTTCCCTCTGCCAGCTGTGTGACTGAGCCACAGCCTCCAGAGGTCGCCCTTACACCTGCCAGGTTACTTAGCACTGCCTGCACAAAATCTTTGATCTTTTTATGGATTACTCCATCAGATCAAAGTCCCCTGATCATAGACAGCACAAGTGGAATGCAAGCAAACCAATCCTTTTAATTAGGACAAATAAATGCTCCAAAGATCTGTGCAATGTTTCTATTTGTGCATTTTCTGTGGCCATCCATCTATGAATAAAAGAATGTCAACATGAGCAACTTACTCACAATCAAGCTTGATAATCCATGCAGATGTACTATCTCCTTGAGATAGATTCAAGATAAATCTGATGCCTTGGTAGTCATTGTTACTAGTATCAAGTGTACCATACTGGTTATACAACAGATCACTACCCACAGGTAGTTGTATCCATGGGATTCAAGAAATAAATCAATGAAGTCCATATCAATAGAGTTTCAGGGCTTCACTAGGACAGGGAGTGAATGTAGCTTTCCAGCTGGCTTCAGGTTTGATACTTTCGAACACTGGCATGCTTTGCATGTGGAGCAGAAGTGACTAATTTCCTTGGCCATCTATGGCTGCCAGTACTATTGACACACATAACCAAGTGCTGTTTTGGCACTAAAGTATTCCACTGTTCAATGAGCTTGCTTCAGAATTGTTGTTATCTGACTTGAGATATATATAAAACCTTGATTCCTGTTACATTCTTCAAAAAGATGAGCTTGTGCTCAATGGTGAAGCAATTATGCTCTCTTGAGTTGTTGAGAATTTCAATAAACAACTTGTCTTGCAAGTATTCTTGTTGGATAAGTGCACAAAACTGTGAATTGTCATGCATTATTGTTTGCTTGGGATAGTTGTTTGATTCTAATGCTTGTTCCAGCATAATGCCCTCTCCAAGGGTGGACTTTGGCTTTATTAATGGAGCTGCAGGCCTTGCACTAGCAAGATTCTGTGCCTCAAGGTTCTAGTCTTAAGTTGTTCTCTGAGCTGTTTGCTACAGTGCATTTTGTGAGCTCTCATGACTCATATTTCCATAGTTTGTTCTATAACCTTCTGGAATCTATGTAGGAGCAATTCCTTGGCCCTCTAGATCAATCTGCTTATCCACCTGGACATAATCATAAACATCAGGCACTCTTCATGTATATTACTCTTGAAGCAATCAGCAACTTTATTGAGTTTGCCTTTGACATATGTTATGTCAAACTGATATTGTGACATATAGTCAATCCATTGACACTGTTGCAGTGACAGATGTACTTGAGTATTGAAAACCTCTAAAGCTTTGTGATCTGTTATAATATGGATTTTATAGCCCATCAACCATTGCAAGTGTCTCTAACTGATGTACTGCATAATTCTGCTAGGCATAAATAAACTTTTGTGGAATAAATTCTGCAAATCTGTAGGTTTGCTACATTTTTCCCTGGCCAAACATAGTCTCTATGCCAGTCTTAAACATGTCACATATGAGCCATATTGGCTCATTGTGGCACAGATCTATGTGCCTTAGAATTGGCATTTTGGCACAGATCTGCTTAATCATCTCAAAATACCACTGTAATTGACTAGTCCAACAAAACATTGTATATCATTATAGTCATGTGGTGTTTGCCACTCTTGAATTCTATCAAGTTTATCTGCATCTGGATGGATACCATGCATGTTGATGACATTTCTCAAGCAGTCTATGCTATTCACATAGAGTTCACACTTTTTCCAACTTTTTCCACTTGAAATACAGACTAGCTTTTCTCAGTCATTCAAATACAACTTGTTTATGCTGTTCATGCTCCTCTATGGAGTCTAAGAAGATGAATATATTGTCTAAGTAGACATGCATAAACCTTCCAATTACATACAATTGCCTATCTGCATTATATTGCTAACAAAGGTCCCCATTAGAGATGAGGACAGCATCTTGAGTATGTTCTCTTTGCAAATGCAAACTTGCTTGTATGCATCTATCAGGTCAATCTTTGATCTATATTTTGCCTTTGCAACATCCTCTTATATGACTTACTGGCTGAGAAGCAGAGTAACATCCTTAATAATGTTATCATCATGCTGTGATGCATCAAGGGCCATCTGCAGAGTCCCATCTTTCTTGAGAATACACAATAAAGGTGCAGCCTGCATTGCTGGTCATAGTTTCCATCACTTTGCATTGATATAGTAATTTGTCTTCTCCTGCAGCTGGTCTTGAAGTGCTTGTGGGCAGCAAGGCAAGTGGTACTTTTACTGCTTGCTATCATTGATGATATTAATCTCATGATTGACTTTCCTTCATGGAAGAAGTTCTTCCTTAGTTTTGTTAACAATGTCCACATAATCATGCTGCCATTGTTTGCACAATTGTGGAATGCCATCCTCTGTAAGGCTTCAAGCCTTAGTCTTGCCTTTATCCATGCATTTTTTATGTGGTTGAACTTTGGGTTCAAATCTGTCTCATAATGCATGCAAGTGCACTTTACTTGTGTCTTCAGTCATCAGCCTCAATACAAGCTTTGACAATTGATCTTGTTGTGTAGACAATTGCATGCTCATTGCTTCCAGCAATACACCATCAAAATTAATTTTCAATGGTTCAAAATCTTGTCTGTTGGTAGTTATCAATAGACTTCTCCTTAGGCCCAATTAGATTCAGCATATCTATATGCTACCATTGAGGCTACTACTTCATTCCACTCAGGTGGCATTCATGGGCCATAGGCCCACTGGACATTTGGTGGAGGCACTGATCAATCTCAAAAGGATCTTATGCTTTCTGCTACACTATCTATGCTTACAGCAAGCTGCTGCTGGAGTCTCTCTTCTTCCTTATTAGTAACAGAATCCTCCAGACTCATCTTAGAGCTTGTCAGTTGACACTCCAATTATTCTTGAACTATTTGTCTAGAACAAATGTCTTTAGGTGGCCAAGCTAGTTCTGGCTTCTTTGTCACTTTGTAGCTGTTTTTCCTTCTCCAGAGTTCCTTGAAACTCTTCCTCTGTCATCAGTATTGCTGGCAAACCAACTGGTAGACTAGCCATAGATGCTATGTCCTCTTTCACCTCCTCCACCATCACTACCTTGTAACCTTTTAGTCAGTTGCAACTCTTGGAAGGCTTTTCTGTCAAACAATACCATTGTAAACAACCATCAGTGTCCTGAAAGACTACTTTCTCTGCTCTCACAGACACCCTGTTCACAACAACCACATTATTAACAAAGTCTAGCATAATCTTGTTTTTATGCATAAAAAGTGTTCTAATGATTATGTCATAGTGATTAAAGTTTGCTATATTCATGTACTCTTTTATCAACCTTCCTAATGTCTTAACTCTGACTTTTGTGCCAAACTGTACCATAGAATGACTACACACTGTACTCAGCTGAAGCATCAATGGTTCCTCCAGTTTGTGAATGCAAATTGCATTGACATGAGCAAACTGGGGTATAATCCCAATTGTGGTAGTCCCTTAGTCCCACAGAGTCCAATCTGGATGTCCATTAACATCAACATACATCACTAAGCACTCCTTAGTACTCCTTCTCTTGAGGAGTATAAATGGTTTTTGCAGCTTATCTGCTGCTTTTTGCAGGGTCACACATCTCATACAGATGCATTTGTCCTCCAGACACTCAGTTAAAGCAAACATGTGCTTATCTTTATCCTCACAGGCATAATAATCATTGTAATAGATATTGATAGCAATATATTCATTTCCATCTATCATGATGCTCTCAGCATCATTCACTACCAAATGCTCTTCCATAGCCTGAAGTTCTTCCTTATTTTCAACAAGTTTCTCTGAGTCCTCACCAACATTGCTTGCAACATCATGCTTGCTTTGTGCTGCATCAGTATGTATTGCCCAAATCTACACCTTAGATGGTGCATAGCATTCCTTTGCAAAGTGATCCATTTGGGCAAAATTGTAGCACTATGATCCTTCACCACTAAGCTTTGCTCCAGTGCCTTCTGCTTTCATTGTAGGCTCTGACCATTGCCCTTTATCAGTACATCCCTTGCAGGCTTTATTCCCACATGCAGGTTTCTCAACAGTTGGCAGATATCTTTAGCAACTGGTTGCTGTCTCCCTCGTTTATAGTCAGGCTGCTGGCCTGCTGGCTCAGATTTTTGGACCATGAATTGTGGATTGTGATTCTTCTCTATTTCTTACTGTTTAGCCAAAAAGGTTCCCACCTTAACAAGCTGACACCCACCAGCAACATGTTGTGAGCTATGCTGATTATAGTGATCTGCAGTTCTCATAGACTGCTCATAACATATGGAAACTCTGTGACTGTATCAAGCAATAGGTTATCATTGCATATAAGTGCACAATGCATCTCAGCTAGTACTCTGTCAAGGAATATTTCCCAAATAGTATATTTGTCTAATTAAATGGCCATCTTCTGAATTTTACTTGCTAAGTCATCATAGAACATTTGGACACCAGTTCTGGCATCACATATGGCTGTTTGGAAGGCTTTACAAGCCTTCTGCATAGTAGCAGCATTGATAAATTGATTGTATAGTCCCATCAGGACCTCTTTGAAGTCTAATCCTGCTTGTCACAATTGATATACAATATATGTCAGCAGAACCAGTTCTGCTTCTTCATCAATAAATTTGTGTAGCATAAATATATGCTCTTAGTCCATGTTGTCACTACTATGACAGCAAACTGCTAAATGATAGCAGACATCCATAGCTGAGTTCTCTAGTTGCAAGAACTTATACCTTCTAACATATGCTCTGATATGCTTTCCTTCAGATTTATGGGGTTTTACCCTGGCCAAAAGATTAAATCTGACTCCTAAAGAGTCATTGACTAGATGCGTCAAGCAGTCATGTATATGATCCATATGAATCCTGACTGCCTCATTAATTCCAGGCATGCTTGCATGCAAATCATAAAGTGCAAGCATATAAAATGCCCAACAAGTCCAATTAAAAGGCTCTGTATTGGAGCAATCTGTTTGTGGCTGAAACTGTACATCTTGAGTTTCTGATTGTCCACCAGGATTATGATTTCCTTCACATTGGTCATCTCCACTGCAGTCATTAGGTTGGCCATTATTACAACATCCAGAGTTTCTGTTGTCCTGGTCATTGCTATCAGAATCACTACCTCTTAGATCTCTACCTGGTTCTCCTGTCTGCACCACAAATTGTCAGCACATGTCATTTACAGGTGTAACCCTTTCATGCCCTTCAAACACAATTCTCTGGTTGTTAATTAACAACTGCCTGTGATCTTGCAGATCTTGGTTGCAAATGCACTGATAGTTTATGCATTCATTCCAATTGTCCATCAAGTGAACTTGTCTTGCCCTTGCCATGGTGTGGCTTGTTCTTCAAGTATATGAGGTTCAACTACCTCCTCCTTGATGGTAACACATTTACAAGGTGTTTTTACCCAGTTGTCCAGTTCAATTCTTCAAATTCTGCAGGGTTAGTTGTGAAAGTTTTGACTTCTGATAATGCCTGTTTCAGCACCTCACTAGTATTGCATTGGTAATTTGCTGTATGCTGCTGTTGTTCAAATTTCTTGGAACTCATTTGCTTGTTGTGGCACATTGAATATGTCCATTGCATCTGCAATAACAGGCATTTACTGTTACACCATTGCCTCATAGTCAACTGAGTTAGTCAGCATAGCCATGGAGGTTATTAACTCTTGGGCTGCTTGATGTTTGAAGTATTCTTTCACCTCTAGCTTGAAGATACACATAAACAACTCAATATATTCAGTCAAATCAGGCAAAGGTACATCATAGCTTCTAGCAGCCATTAATTGTAAGTGCTTCACTATGTAAAGCTACAGATGTTTCCATGTCAACTCCTTGGTAATTGCTGGATAGCAGTTAAACACTAGTTGTAGCTGTATAGCTAAGGTTGATAATGATCTTTTGTCCTCCTCCTCATCTTAGGAGTTTAATTCTGATTCCAGGTCCAAGACCTATTGAAGGCACCCTTGCCTCACTTGTGGCCTCTTGCCACTTCTCTTCTTTTCTTTTGCTGATGCAGGTAGTTGAGCCACCTATCTGTCAGGTTTTGGTGATCACAGAGGCTCAAATCACTGGGTGAATCCTTACATGGCAAACGCAGTATCTACATGCATGGCAAGTACTGTCAAGGAGCATGGAGCATGTAAGATTGGAGGTGGAGGGACTAGAGATGCAAGCGGTGGGTGAGTGGAGAACACCAGTCACACTGGAGTGAAGGGTATGACTGCTGAAGTGTAGAAAGAAAGTGGAAGACAAGTGCTAGAGAGAGAGCAAGTCCTGGAGCCAGAGGTCAAGAAACCAAGCGAGCAGAGGGGACTTAGCGAGTCCCTGAATTAGAGATAAGGTGCAGGGATCTAACTGAGCTGAAAAAGGAAAGAGTCAAGACAAGAGATAGACAAAGAACAGAAAGAGACTGAGGCCAAGAATGAGAAAGAGATGGAGAACTTAGAGACTTGAGGTAAGGAAAGAGAAAAGCAGAGACATAAATTGAATGGAGTACAAGATAAGTAGAAATGAGCAAAACGAGACAATATGAAATGAATATGAAACAATATGAAATGAAACAGGATCAAAACTAAAAGAGACCAAGACACAAAACATGAGAGAGACAGAAATATAAGACAAAGTATGCAATATCAAGACTATTGTACCAGATACTATGCCACAATTTATATACAAGAGGGAGTATGTAGGCTCCAAGGCATAGATCCAGGCCTTGGTGACAAGTTGCAGCGCCAGGGCTTGCAATGAAGCCTGAGAATTGTGCAAGGCAGCAGTGGGTGTTGATGTAGGTCATGCAGCACAAAAGATGCTCTCAAAGGAAGGGCCTTGCTTTGGGAGCACAGAAGGCATGGAATGTTGAAGAGGCAAGGAGTGGAGTGAGGAAGGGAGCATGGAGCATGGAGGTCAGACCAGGGGTGATGCATGGTTGTGATGCATGATGGACACCTCAGTAAGAGCCAGAAAAGACCTTGGTATAAGCTGGAGAAAGCACTGAGGATTGCTGAAGCTGGCGCTAATGTGGTGTCTGCAAGTGGTGATGGTTAAGGAGATGCAAAGGGTGGCAATGGCTGATGGCAGCAATGGGTGATGATGGCCAAAGGCTGCCAAGAGTGACAGCAGTGGTTGCTGAAGGGGTTGATCATGTAGCAGTCCAAGCCTGGGACATTGTTGGGCTGGTTTGGAGAGGTGGGAGTCCCAGAGCCAGAGCTGGGTACCAGAGGTTGGTGGTGGATTGTGACACTGTCCTTCCACTGTCACACTGAGTCCAGCAATTGTCCATTGTGCTAACAATCGATTGGGTCTTGGTTTATTGTCATTAACAATAGGCCTGGATAAACTGAGCTCTTTTTGGATAGTCTTTGCCCAATGTGACACGATCAAAAAGGCATGTGCTATGCACCAATGTGCTACCCTATGCCATGTCCAAATACTGAGTGAACTCACCCTACCATCCATTATTGACATCTGAGTCTTCAGGTAAAACTGAGTAGAATAGCAAGGCCACCCAACTCACTTCCAAAGCTGCAGACTGTTCTCCTAGTTTTGAATCAGGGTCAAATATAGATATTATCTGCAATACAAATAACCTGCTAGGCATTTCATAGCACTTGCTAGCTTGATAAAAAGCCTTATCATCTCGTTTTAGCAGCTGGGACACTGATGCTGTGGGCATTTGACTTATATAAGCAACAGGCAAGTCACCCGTATTAGGTAGCATTGGTTTTTTTTTTTCTCATCTGAGCCAGTCATGTGAAACATGTTGTTACCATGGCACCAAAGCAGTCAAGAAGTGTTGATGGTTGCCCCAAGTGGTAACAGAGAGCTAAAGGTCTTTAGCTGATAGCAGAAGATTCAAAAAAATATAACATTTGTTACAAGTAGAACAGTCTTGTGTATCACACAGTAGCTGAATCAGACTAAATATCAGATTTTAACTACTTTGTGAATACAAGATGTTAGATTACATAATTGACAAGAAGCACTTAATGTGTGCATTGCTATGTAACAATCTGTTACAATCAGCCCAAGGTACTTAAACTGTGTCATGACCTGCTACTGACCTCTGGCACTTAGCCCCAGCCCTGAAACTCCAACTTCCCCAAACCAACCTCCACGACCACCCTGGGCCCAGACCACTACCTGACCAGCCACCTTGGCAGCTCCAACCATCACCACTCATCACCACCACCAGCTACTGCCACCCCTGGCACTCCTCAGCCATCACCGCCCATGATCACCACATCAGTGCCAACTCCAGCTATCTCTGGTGCTTCTCCCAACTGCAGCCGCCACATCAGCACGGACACTGGCAACCCCCAGCACTCTTTCCAGCCCATGCCAAAGCCTCTCTGGCTACCACCAAGATGCCCATCATGCATCATAGTTCTCTGTCTCCTAATTTTGCATGTCCTGGTTTTCATTCTTCGACTCTATCTCTTTTTTGTATTGTACTTGTCTTGTATCATCTTGTTTCCCTTTGTCTCTACTCGTCTCATACTCTGAATCCATCTCTGCTTCATCTCTTTTTCTCTGCCCCAAGTCTCTAAGTTCCTTCTCTACTCTCTCATCTCTTGCCTTTGTCTCGACTTGCTTTGTTTCTCTTTCCTCTATCTTATCTCAACTCTTTCTTTTTTTGGCTTGCTTAGATCCCTGCCTCCTTTAGCTCAATCCCCAGGACTCGCTAAGTCCTCTCGCTCATCCTGGCTATCCAATCAGTAACTCCAGGACTTGCTCGCCCCCAATGCTTGTCTTCTCCACTGCCCTCACATCCTTGGGACTTGTGCTCTCCCATCACTTGTCTTCCAACCCCCTCCTCACCCCCAGCACTTGCTTCCTTGCCCCAGTGCAACCGGTGATCACTTGCTCAACTGCCACTCGCACCCCTGGCCCTGCCTTGATCTCTCATGCCCCATGCTCTCAACAGTACCGCTGCATTTGTGGACATTGTGCATGCCATGTAAGGATTTGCCCAGTGTACTGAGCCCCCATGGTCAGCAAAACCTGACAAACTGAGTCTGTTCAAACTCACACTTCTTCAGTTTGAAATAAAGCTGGTGCTGGTGGAGATATTCCAAGACAACATATGTGATTCAGTGGTGCTCCTCTAGTGTTCTAGTGTAGATGAGAATGTCATCAAGGTATATGCAGACCACACCTTCAGCTATAAAGTCTTGGAAGATGTCATTCATTCAGTGTATAAAAAGTGATGAGTTTATTAGTGAGCCCAAAGAGAACATGACTAGAGGCTTGAAGAGTTTGCAGTTGATCCAGAATACAGCCTTCTACTCATCTTCCTTTTGGATGTGCACATTGTTGTAGCCCCACTGGATGTCCAGTTTAGTGAAGTAGCGCACTCTCCAGAGATTGTTAATGAGCTCAAGTGGAAAGGAGTAGTAGCTTCATGCTCATAGCATGCAAGGATATGGCTGAGTTGAACAAGGCAGAGGATGAGACTTAGTAATGAATGGAGGAGAATGTAAAGTCAAAGACAGAGCCAAGTTGAAATTTGAAACAGAGAAGTTGAGATGAGAATTTGAGAGAGTCAAGCAAGAGAAACAAAGGAGAGTTGAGAAAAGAAGTTGATTTGAAAGAATAAGAATGAAGTACAAGATGAGTATGAAACAAGAGAGATGAGATAAGGTACAAGACAAGTATGAAACATGAGATGAGAAGTACAAACACAAAATGGAAGCACAGAAATAAAGCAAGGAAAAATGTAGGCAATATTAAGACCACTATACCAAGTACTATTCTAAGGTTTATATACATGTAGCAAAGTAAGATCTGAGATTGTATGTCTCAGCCCTAGGGGCAGAATACTGTGCCAGGACTCTGAATGTGGTCTAAGAATTGTGCAAGGCTGATTATAAAACAATATACATGATAAGTCCTTAGTGTCAGACACAATAGTGGAGACAACTAAATTTACCTATAAGACAATATACACAATAAGTCTATAGGCAAAAAATAAGTACCACGAGAATGATAAGTAGCTATGTAACTCACCCTTAGTGTCAGACACAATAGTGGAGATGAGTAAGGGTGATTTTGGTTTTGGATAATCAATGACAAAAATAGAATAAAGTTTGATGAGAAACAAGGAAAACATACCACTATACAGTGGTGATATAAGCACAGAAAGTAAAAATACCACATAAGACAAGAGAGTAATTTCAGTGTTGATGACGCTCAAAATTGTACCAAGTGATGTCTGGGTATGCAAGCACAAGGTGGAAAGGAAATTAGTGTTGGGCTTGCTAGTTGAGGAGAACCAGGCAGAGTTCTAGAAGACAAGTTAGTGGAGGGCAGTGATAAGAAAGTGAGTGGTAAGGGGTGCTTAGCATAGTTGCCAAGTGCTGGAGGCTTGCTGTAGGTGCAGGGCACAAAATAGACTAGTACACTGGCATACTTCCAGTGGCAAAACAAAGCACTATACAAAGGCACCTTGGCATAGAGGAAGCTGAGGACGAACTAAATTGAGCTCTGAAGCCCAAGCGTAAGAGATGGAGGGTGAAGGTAACTTGTTATTGGCAGTGTATAAGTACAGTATATATAATAAGTTGTAAGCAAAGTCACCATTGGCAACCAAAGGTCACCAAAGTGGTGAACTCAGTAAGTAAACAAGAACCAACAATTTTTTATATAGAAAAATGTCAATCAGACCTTAGTGATGCCTAATCATCAACTGTCAGCATCATCAAATGATGATGGTTGCCAGGGTGCAGCGGTAAGGTCAGTGAATCCTTGGGGTCAAGAAAGTAAGGTAAAATAATCTAAAAAGATAACAACACGATACGCAAAGTGCTTGTCCAGGGATTTGAATCCTGGCCCTTTGGGAGGGCACCAGGTAGACCATAGGGCATGCTAACCACTAGTCCACAAGCATGTGCCAAAATTTATATCAGTACTCCTTTTGACACAACCCGGGGCTTATCAGCATCATCTCACTTAGTCTCCATCTAACACTGGTGAGTGTCAGTTCTAATTGTGCAGTGCAAAGGATGACTTCAAAGGAGTAGTGTCATTGCTTTGGTGGGTTGAGTGGAGGGGGTTCATGGAGGGAGCAGGAGCAGTGGGACAAAGAGGCATGCAAGTGATGCATAGTATGATGCAGTGATGTGTGGCCATGATAGAATGATGCATAGGCCATGATTCATGGAAGTGCAGGCAAAAAAGAGGATTTTCTGAGTGGTTTGGCAATGACTGAGGTCAGTCATCTGTTGGCTGGGGGGAGGTGACACTGTCTCACATGAGACAGACAATAGGAACATAGCAATAGAAAAACTAACCTTGTGACTTAAATATATGCTGAAAACTGTAAGCATGAGGAGTCAAAAACAGTAAACAATAAGGTACTTGCTTACTTTGATATCTCTTCAGTGCAAATGGAGGTAGACAAAAGGTTGAGAGTACCCACCAGTGACATGGATCCTACCTCCTACATGCTAAAGGGGGCAATATATTATAGGACCTTCACTTCAATAGCTGATTCATCGATGCCAGCAGAGATGTCTGGGTTCATGACAGCCTAGTTACTATTAGTTGTTCAAGAGATTGACAGTATTGGTGGCACAGACATGCGGAGTGGAACGCTCAAAATGGACCTGTCCATCTCCTCCTTCAAAATAATGTATTTTTTCTTGAAACTCTCCGAAATTTCTCAAATTCAATGGCAGTATTGAGCCATCTGGACAGAATTTTGATATCTCAAGTTTGATTTTTTTTTTCTATGCTAAAAGTAGATTTAGAACCCTGAGATGTTCTCAGTGCCATCAGAGTCTGAACCTGAATGAACCACATTTTCCTTCATCATAAGGGACAAATGCATGATTGAACTTGGAGGAGTCCAAGTTCGAGTCCGAGTCCGATACATCTTCTTCAGTCCGGATCATGAAGTTTAACAAGAGGAGAATCTTCAATACGGCCTGGAATGAAGTGGTTTCCCGCAGATTTCTGAGCTTTAGCTTGCTGAGCATGACGTTTTAGCTTCTGCATGGTGTTTGTCCATGGACTCTGTAGGACAATACTCTTTTTTTTTTTCAATCGAAAAGTAGATTGATTCCTTACATAATACGGGGAAATTAATTTCGGAGATTGCATTTTTACGCTAATTGGATCCAGTTTCCTTCCAAAAGTAAAAAACTGGCCTGATGCACTCAAAATTGACCTCTCCAGTGACATGTCGGGTTTATTGTATAGCCTCCGTGGCTTTATATATTGAGACGTCCGACGACTAATAAGATGAAGAGACAGTATGTATTAGCTATTCCGTGAGACCTGTAGACCTCGGGCATGCCGTGCAACGCAGCAGTCCATCCTATCACGTAGGATAAACCAGTATACAAGCGATGAGAGTGACGCCGATACCTTTGACCACAACACAACACGAATGGTGACTCGCTGGAAATCTGAACGCGTTTAGATACCAGATATCTAAATGACATCATAGAATTAGAATGTCAGCAATAGGGGATTGCACGGATCTTTTCTGAAGTGTGCCGTAAAGCTGAATCGTGCTGTCACACAAAGGAGAATGTGATATCTCATTCACAACGAGGCATACTGGATAGCGACATGACAAATTAGAAATCGAAACTTCTACAGGTCTCTCGATCATCACTTGCGCATATTTTTTCCAACAAATCTAGAGTTCTTTCGGGATAATCCCACATAGGCTGTAAAATATCGAAAAAGTTAGCGACGAACGCAAGACAGCTTTATTCGGACTCACGAAGTGATTGGCATCACGAAGGGACTTGAATAAGATCTTGTCCCACCCTTGATTCTTCTTTTCGAGATACCACGATGCATAGATACAGGTCCATATACTGGCCTCTCCGTACAGGCACCAGAAGTCAGGAAAACCCCACGCCTCTCGGACTTGTGAGTCGAAGAGAAGAGTGTTTGTCTGAGCCTCGAGGAGGTTGATAAAATCTGACACGACCAACGAGGTCTCGCAATTCAAGTCAGACGTGAGACTCGCAGCTGAATCAAGCTCTGCCGTAGTCATGGTCCGAGTGGTAGGCTGCTTTAACTGGTCGTAACCGGACATCGAATACTGAAGTTTCGTGACGTCTCGCGACGAGAGGTCTCCATGGTCATAATAGGAAGAAACCCATTTTTCGAAAAGCGCAACAACCTGTTCTGGGGGGACTTTGTCGTCGTAGAGTGGATTATATCCGGTCGAAGGCGTCGGAATGCCAAGAGGGTAAGTGGCCGTGTCTGATTGAGGCACCGTTCGAACATTGATTTTATAGATGGAAATAGATCTTACCTAAAAAAACGAAAGCCTTGACGGATTTTTTTAATCTTTGCTGGACAGTATCGGATAACCTGTTGATAGATCAGTACATTGATAACAAAAATGTTGTCCCCAGCGACCAGCCTAAGACAGCAACTCGTCCCGGCAGGGATAATTGCTGGATGAGGCTATCGACGGCGAGGGCAATCAGTTTTCCTTGCTCCTGCAAGAAACTCTTGCGTTCTTCCATAGAACCTTCAAGCATCACACGCCGCTCATCGTCTGTGTAGCGCGTGGTCCCAGGATATTCTCGTCGATTGAAAGCTATAGCCCTCAGATTTCTGGAACCGGCCAAGTTTGAAAGTCGTTGAAAGACACCTGGGATATGTAAGCAAAGTGGTGAGAGAATGTACAGTCCCCCACTTGCCGCTATGGAAGGTGTGTCCATGAAGTAAGAAGATCGTCGCATACGCAGACTCTGAAGGTGGGCCACTGTCCGTGTAGTAAAATGTTACATCTTCACCAACAGTGACTAAAGGCATTGTGTCGATTTCGCAGGGTGGACGAGCCAGAGATAAAACGAGCAGGTCTTTATCTAGCTCGCAGTCCCAAGGCCCGGAAGATATCGAGGACAAATTTGTCGTCACAAGGACTTTCACATAATCATTCACCATGCTTCTGAAAGGAAACCAGGAAAATTTGAAGAACGTGTCAAGTTATGCTTAAAAGTGTCTTCTTCAAAGGACCCGAGACTTGATCAAATCGTGGAAAAAGGCGCGAACTCATAAACTGTAAGAAAAATTCATACCGGATATATTCTTCAGGACTGAATCGGTATACATTGGAGACGAAATACAACCAAGCATTATCGTACACCCAGCGAAAAGATCATGAGATCATCGTTAACTCAAAGTTATACTCTGAACGTAATTGAGTTAGATAACATGACAGATAGAAGACTAGCACACCTCTTCTTCCGCCGCTATCTGCTCGCCCCACGAGCGCCGTTCGACAGAACTTGTCAATATCTTCCTTCGTTCCAACGCACGCTGCCGCTCTGGCACGAATTTGACAAGACCCCTTGCACCGGACCGCGGCAAGAACTGACTTTCCACGGTCTCTCGTGTGACGGTCGAGATTAAACTATGGGCATACACCCGGATGGTAAGTTCCGTGAGGCGAAATGCGGTCTCTGGCGATGTGACGAGATTATCAAGCTCAAACCAATTAAGAAGATCGAGGTTCGGTATGTCGTCCTTCCCCTCGTAGATGGTCAGTACAGCGCGTTGGAGAGAAGAGTGCTTAGAATGGGTATATAACAGTTCCTGGAGCAGCTTCGGCCACCCATTCAAGAGAGTAAACGAGAGAAGACTAGGACAGTGGCTGAGATCGATTGTTTCTGTGAGGAGGTCTGCATGAATGTTAGCTTTGATCGTGTTGCTGTGATTGATTGGACAAACCTGCGTAACTATGATCCAACAAATCAAGGGTCAGGTGTTGTAAGGTCCTTCCGAGGCGTTTGATGGCAGCTCCGATAGAATGAATATGCGACTCGGCAACTCCGTAAAATCGTATAGTGGAGATGGGAGGCAGAGTTTCCAACTCGTTGAACCAGTCAAGGAAAACATGTAACCTAGGAGAAACAAAATTGAGGGTGTGAAGTCCTTCGGGTAAGCGATAACGGGCTGGGGGTATATTGAAATCCTGGTTCCAGGGACTCATGAAGAGAGTGAATGTCTCCAGGCAAGGAAGGGAGCACACGAGCTCGATGATGTTCTCAAAAGCATCAAAGACGACCTGATTGAGTTCGAATGATGTGATCCTTGATAACAGCGCTGGTATCATCGCGATGGTATCAGGTCTAGCCTGAGCCTGTGTGAGATAGAAGGATTTGACCGAGCGGAAGTGTTCGACACCAGGAGGAAGGTAGTCCAACTCTGCAAGCATCAACCTGCGGGCGGCAGCAGAGAATGCAGATGGTGGAGGAATTGTAAGGATGTCGTCAGAGTTCTTTTTAGTAAGAAGAATGTCAGAAAAGAGATGGTGTCGGCTACGCGCCACCCATGACCTGTGGACTAGACTGCAAGAGTTCAAGGCAGCTCGATCGTCGGCTAGTTGATCGATGATGAGGTCGGTGAGTTCAGACGGAAGGCATGCGTTGAGCATGATGCGGTCTTGAGTAACCATGATACCTGGTCGGAGAATAGCCAGTCGGTGATAAGTGTGGACGAAAGACGTGTTCGTATCAAGACCGTATCAGTCGGGCGCTCAAGAGCTTCAAGTGTTGGTCCGGGGTATTGATCGTTGCTTTCAGGGTCAGTCAGATAAGAGTGTAGTTAAGAGAAAACACGACTTAGTTCCGAGAGCAATAGGGTTGTACTGCAGCTCAGAGGAGTGGGTGTACAGCGTGACTATAAAGGAGAAATTTTCAAGTTCCATCGGTCAATGTTTACTCGGACCTTGGTTGTGGCTTATTACAGAGCCCGATCAATGATGAGCGCAGAAGACTGCAAGGCTATCACGTGGCCTTCCCAATCGAGCGTCGATGACGATGGCCTCATGCCATGTGACGGGGTTCCCGCATGCGCAGCCTTGACGAGCAACTATTCGTGTCTTTTTTTCTACAAACGCTTTTTTTTCTCGGTCGTAATGGCAATACAAACAACTGCAGTCCTAAAACCAGGATCACTGCGCCATCGCACTCACGCCCTCAATGGCAAGGCGCACACAACTCACTCCATAACCTTTCCTTCCGGCAGCGTTACTTCTTCTGATTCAAAGGACTTCTCTCTTACGTCTGACTTCGAAAGCAAAGAATTAGAGAAGGACCGTCACAGACGACAGGATATGGTGGAAGACGAAAATGACTCTGATTCCGAGGTTAGCGACAGCGCAGAGGACCTCAGCAACGCGCAGAGACAAGAAGGAGATGTGTCGGAGCCTCCGAGTCCGAATTCAGAGTCCCCGACTCAAGGCGATGTGAATTTACAGAAAACTCATACATCTCGCGCCTGGTATGAGTTTGATCTTGCCGTTCTTGTAGCTCTCGTGTCTCCCATTGGAAATTGGCTCACTGGTGGCGATTACATCAAGAATGTCTGTCTCATCATGCTTCTTATATTCTACTTGCATCAGATCATTGAAGGTTCGTCTTCACCGGACTTTCCAAACGGTTTTTTTTTACTTACCCTGTCTATGTAGTCCCCTGGCAACTGTACCACGACGCCCGTCCTCGTCGACGCTCGCCAGATATCCCTCCTTCCACCGCCGAAGACCACTACAAACACATTGCCGCGTCTGAACTCCGCTCTCTTGAGTTTTTCTTCCTGGCGTTGGCTGTTCTCTCCCCCTTTTTGGGGGCTGTACTATTGCGTTACGCTACCGCTGCCGTCATCGGAGCAGATGCCGTTTCCTGGTTCAATACCGCGCTGTTTGTCATGGCCACTGGAATGAGACCGTGGCACCATGTTATCGAGCGACTAAAACAACGCACGACTGATCTCCATGACGTCATACATTACCCCTCTCCGGAACTCTCTGCCAATGACATGCGTGTGCAGGTGGTCGACCTGACTAAACGTATTGAGCACTTGGAGCGCGCACTATCAAAAGCCAAGGCGAAGATCATAGACGCCACAGAGGAAGTATACGATTACGTCGACGAGGCGGTAACTGTTGTCGACCGCTCTGTCAAACGCCACGAAAAGAAGTATGAGAAGCAGGAGCTCAAAGTGCGTGAAATGGAACAGACGATCGAAGGGCTCAAGGGGAAAGGGAAACAGCGCGCCGGCGTCCCGGGGCTGACGATTCGCACATCTCCAGCGACACCGTCACTTCTAACTCTCCTATTGCCAAAATGGCTGCTCCCTGGTCGGCGGCCTCAACGAAGCGCCCACTCTCCGTCGTCGTATTCGCCGACGTCAAAGCACCCGCTACGTTCTCTTCCCTCCTCGGCTTCGATGCAGCTCCAGCCGATCCCTGAAGAAGAATCGGCGAGGTATTCAATCCTAGCGCGACCTGCCAGTATCGTGTCTCTCGTACTTTCCAAAATCGGATACGTTGCGACTATGCCTCTGCGCACCGTTCTCCGCATGATATTTGAAAAATATTAGGCCTCTGTTCTTACTCTCTTGCTCCTTCAATCGTTTTTTGTCTCTGACTTCTGTATCGAACTGTTTGCACCGAAATACCCTGCATCGCATCTCGCATCTTCTTTTTTTCTTCTATCACAAAATCAATTGGTATGATGCAAGTCATCAGCTCATCTCTCTTTCGTCCTTGCCATCCTCCTCGAGTTCTTGCCTCGTCACTGAATCGAATTACTGCACGTAACAACACACGAATGACTTGTATCGCATTGCTAGTAACCTGTATCTCTTGAATGTACCAGTAGCTCATTGCTATCACGCCTTTTAAAAAATGCCCCGCTTGGGCATCCTATCATACAGTCGTTCTAACTATAGAGCTACCCAGCTTTGCCTATGTTATAACGTGACTGTTCAAAATACAACGACTAGGACATTTTCCAGACGAACGAACACATTGGGCAATCCTTCTGATGAGCTGTTGGGTGTTAGAAGGTTGACCTATACGGCACAATTATATGTAAGTCCTCAGTCTCTGGTTAATTGGCTCATAATGAGTTCCTACCTATACAATACAAATATCTGTAAGTCTATATGTAATGGTGAGTAAGGATTCAGTCGTATAGTAGGTATTTGTTGACTCACCCTCGGTCTCTGGGTTAATTGACCCGAGGTGTCTGTGTCAGCCAATGAATCTAATCTTATCGCACAAACTGTGTTGCATAATCCTTGTGTTGGTAAAATTCTCGGCCTTGACCGAGTCTTATCATCTGCCTTCTCACTGCTTCTTGTGAATTCTTGACATTAGTTGTTTTGACTTTTTACGCGGTTGCTGGATCGAGTTGTATTCCTTACTCCTCTGAATGAATTTGATCGCTCAGCTGTCAGATGGACTCCATATGGGAAATGCATCTAAGGTTTGAGGCGAACATTTACGACGTCGACAGCTTCTGTTTTGTGGTGTCTTCCAAGTAATGTTGCTTCCATCATTTCCACGAACTTAATGGCATGAGAGCGACATGGTGTCTAGTATTGCTAATGCTTATGTATCTCACATACAGGGTCACGCCTCGTGTCATAAGTTCACTCATACTCTTAAGGACGACCTTCAACCCGACATCAAATGGCAGACTTTGCGACTTTCAAGGCCCAGTTTAAGGGTGACATCGTCACGCCCGATGATGTTGATTACCCCAAGGCAATCGCTCGTTGGGCAGTTAACGCCCAGAGGCGTGCAAAGGTTGTAGCTTTCGTGAGAGACGAGGAGGATGTACGAGCCGCACTCAGATATGCCAGAGATTCGGGTTTGTCGATTGCCATTCGCGGTGGCGGGCACAGCCCAGCGGGTGCTTCTTCGTCTGAAGGTGGACTCGTGATCGATCTCTCCCGGTACCTTAACAGCGTGAAGGTTGACGCAGAGAAACGTGTGATCCATGTGGGAGGTGGCGCGTTGTGGGACGTTGTGGACAAAGAAGCGATTAAATACGGTCTGGCCACTGTCGGTGGGACTGTTAATCATGTAAATTTGGGTCTATTTCGTCTTTTGATCATATCACTAACTTAATCGTCAGACCGGCGTCGGAGGGTATGTCCGTGATATGCATAACGATCTTTCCTGATCCTTTAAATCTAGGCTTATCCTTGGTGGCGGATATGGATGGTTGAGTCCAGAGCACGGCCTTGCGATAGATAATCTCGTGCAGGTATGACGCCCCAGCTATGATCGCAAGAGTATTTTGACTGTAACATTACCAGGCCACTGTTGTCACTGCCGATGGGTCAGTCTTGATTGCCAGTGACAAAGAGAATCCGGATCTGTTCTTTGGAATACGAGGTGGCGGATGTAACTTTGGAGTGGTAACAGAGTTCGTGCTCAGGCTTCATCCACAAAGGAAAACAGTCTACGCTGGCATGCTTGTCTTCCCACCACCGGTGTTGGAAAAGCTTGTCGAAGTCACCCAGAAGTGGCGAGAAAGAGCTGGAGAGAA
Organism: Termitomyces sp. T69sscA; assembly: GCA_017657225.1. Classification (NCBI taxonomy): domain Eukaryota; kingdom Fungi; phylum Basidiomycota; class Agaricomycetes; order Agaricales; family Lyophyllaceae; genus Termitomyces; species Termitomyces sp. T69sscA. The sequence goes on from JAGGAQ010000107.1 coordinate 19,365, forward strand.
AGAGGCTATGTTCCAGGTCATGACATTGGGACCTGATGGCAAGGCAAGCAATCTCCTGAGTAATGTCATATCATCGACATATCCATATGTGCTTGCAGTTCGCTATCCTGGTAATCCCGTTTTTCAACGGATCAGAGGCTGAGGGACGGGAGAATTTCAAATCTTTCTTAGACCTTGGTATGAATCAAATTCCGTGTTTGAAATTGACATTTTGAGTTCTCTCTAGGTCCTGTAGCAGATTTTACGAAGGAAATGCCATACGAAGAACTCAACGAGCTTCAGGCAAGTTGTCCTTTGATTCACTCATCATCTGCGATCTCAACTCCTTTCAGAATCAAGCGCTTTTCCACGGCCAAGGGATATATATGAAAGGAATTGCTCACCGCGAGCCGCGCTACGAATCCATCAAGAAAGCTTTTGATCATGTTCAGAAGGTTTCTGGGCCAGATTTCAAGGCTAACATTTTATTTGAATACCTTCCTCTCGCTAAGATAGGTGCCGTACCGTCAGACCGCACGGCATTTCGGCGGGATCCGACGGCGAGCATATTGGTGCTTGTGATCTGGAAAGAGGATACCAAGGAGAATTCTGATCGTGGGAGGAGTGTGGCACACGAGCTAGCTGAATTAGTTGTCGAAGGACAGCAAGGAGTATCACCGACTCAGATTATGGGTTATAGCAACTATGGTGAGCTCTTGGTTCCTCTGGGGAAACCCCATTGCTCATTTCCGTAACAGATCCAGAAGCTGTAGCTGGGAAGAAGGAATTAGTGTCCGACAAGGCGATGGCAGTTTTTGCAGATAACTATCCTAGGCTTCAGAAAATAAAGAAACAGTATGACCCTGACAGTATCTTCAACAAGTGGTTCCCCATTACTCCAGCTTGATCTCGATGCGACCGAGTAGATAATTCAAATTATGGAAGCGTATGTACTGCACTTGTAGGAGAGAAAAATTGATGATATGCCGGGATCCGCTAACGACCCCGATTCTTGATGAGTATTGGTCAATGATTCCAAGGCACGCTGCCGATTATGGTACCTTCATAAGGTGATCAGCCTCCATTATATATTCATCAATACACTTTCCCAGATGCTTCGAGTCTGACTGCCTGTAAGGGGGAACCATATATCCTTTTTATAAATAACGCGAGGTGCACCACCCTTCCACTCGCCTCGTCGGAATTTAATACTCATGGACTTCACCACTTTCAACAACCAGTTCGAAGGCGACATTGTCACGCCTACCGATCCTGGATATGAAGATGCTATCAAGCGTTGGGCGATGAACGCCGCGCGCCGGGCCAAGGTCGTCGCCTTTGTCAAGGACAGTGCAGACGTCCAGCTCGCGATCAAGTACGCTCGTTCAGAAGGGTTACCGATTGCCATCCGATGTGGCGGACATAGTCCTGCAGGTGCGTCCTCGAGCGAGGGAGGCCTCGTCATCGACCTTTCGAGGTACCTTAATAATGCAAGAGTCGATGCGGAGAAGCGCCTTATCTATGTTGATGGAGGAGCTCTCTGGTCGACGGTGGACAAAGCGGCTATCGTTCATGGGCTGGCAACAGTAGGTGGCACGGTAAATCACGTACGTATACACTGGGTCTGCTGATTGAACAAGTTGACATGGTTTCGTAGACTGGAGTTGGAGGGTCAGTCAATCTCCTATAATTCAAGCACGCCGAGTCCGATGACACCCGTTCAAAGGCTCACGTTGGGAGGTGGTTATGGATGGTTGACGCCTGAACATGGTATGGTTGTTGATAACCTAGTGCAGGTCAAGACGATCCAACCCTGACGCTACTCACATGTGTACTGACCTTCACCGAGGCAACGGTCGTCACTGCAGACGGTTCAATCGTTGTTGCGAACGACAGCGAACACAGTGAACTGTTCTTCGGCTTACGAGGAGGAGGATCAAACTTCGGTGTCGTTACCGAATTCGTATACCAGCTTCATCCACAGAGATTAACTGTTTATGGCGGAACGGTGGTGTACCCTCAGGAAAAACTGAAGAAGTTGATCGAAATAACCGCATCTTGGTGGGAAAGGTGCAGTAAGAAATCGGCCGTACTTGAGCTTATTACGGTTGGTCCAGATGGAAAGGTCCGTAGAGGAGTTCCTTCTCCGGAATCATCTGAAAATTTTACGGTTTCGTTTAGCCTGTTATCGTCACATGGCTCTTTTACAATGGTTCAGAGGTTGATGGAAGGGAGCATTTTAAAGCTTTCCTCGACATTGGTGAAGGAAACAAATCATTCGAATTACCCAGACTGACATGGAGTCCAGGTCCCCTTGCAGATAACACTAAAGAAATTCCGTACGAAGCAGTGAACGAGTTGCTGGTCAGCCCTGAAAATTTTCCAAATCAATAGCATGAGATTTCTGACGTCCTCCGCTTAGAATTCCATGATGTATCCCGGACAAGGAGCCTATATGAAAGGTGTCGCGCAGGACGAACCGAAATACATCCCAATCAAAAAAGCTTTTAACAAGGTCATCCGGGAATCCGATAATGAATTCAAACTTAGCGTCCTTTACGAGTATTTTCCCTCGGAGAAAATTCGGGCCCAGCCGAAAGACAAGACAGCGTTTCGCCGAGATGTTACTCTTCCCATGTGTATAGTGAGCACCTGGCAGAAAGACTCCCAAGAAATGGTAGAACGAGCGAGGCGCTCCAGTCGCGAGCTTTTCGAAATCGTTAAGGCTAGCAATCCTCAATTAACTGAGGCACAAAGTGCTGGATATACCAATCACGGTGAGGAGCATTTGCTCTGTGTCAACTCGGGACGTTTTGACGATACCTGATGTGTCAGATGTCGAAGGAGTGACTGGGGAAAGGGAGACAGTTCCAGATAAGGCAAGGCTGGTGTTTGGCGAGAACTATCCCAGATTGCAAGCGATTAAGAAGAGATATGACCCAGATAACGTTTTTAACAAGTGGTTCCCCATCGCTCCAGCCTGAAATCTTTATCCATAATATATCAACAATTGACGTAAATCTCAGATTAGGTAGCAATTGTCGGTCCTGATAAGTAGGATAAATGGAGCAGCCATAGTGATCCAAACGAAGGAAACAGCGCAAATTTGTTATGGACGATATAGTCTCAGAAATGACAATTAAGCATACATTAGTGTTTCACCATGATAATCTCCATTGTAGAGTAACCTTGATGCTTGAGACGCTTCCTTTAAAGTAGCCATGTCCCGGAAGGAAAACAGGAAACGACTAGTGCCCAACATCAGGGGAAACCAGGTAGGTCTCATTGTTTCCCCATGATCAAAGTCGGAATCCGTATCCTTGTAGCAAAAGACTTGCATATCGACAGTAGCTCCTGGGGCATTGTGATACAAGGCGGTGTCTAGTCGTCCAATGAATCTATGGATTGGGATCCGGTTGACATGTTGCGGCACAAGCACAAATAAAATGGTGATACGCTCGACGTTTGGCGGAAAGCCCCAATCGTCGAGGAATAGGGCAAAAGCTTCGAATTCGCTCTGCATAACCATAAAAGTTACGTGACGTACATTCGATAATCGACCGAGGCCTATTATACACCGACAGGAGAGAAATGTTGCATTGGTTAAAGGCATCCTCTAGTATCGCCGGTGAAAATGAAACGTACCGTAGACGGGGACGCTTACATCTGGTTTTGCCCAGTGCAGATCTTCCGGAGTCTGCGCTACCTGATGGAACAGCCAAGGAATAAGTGCCCTGGCGTCCCCGAGGATCGTCCCCATTTCAAGTTTGCGCAAAAGAGATAGCTTCAATGGACATCTAGGTGTTGCAAGATAATCAAGGAGCTTAGCCCCATCACCATAAATAGCCAAAGACTCCAGGAACATCGGTTACAAGTTTTTTGTGAACCACTTAAAAGGTGCTTGGAGGTGTATGTTGTTACTTGCCCCTGACCGCGACACGGGTGCTCGCACAGCAAGGTGACGTTGATGAGGGACTGAAGCAAGCAGGCCATTTGGAAAAGTGGAGAGTAATATTCCTTCCAGGCTGAGGCTGTGAAGACTAGGACATCTAAAAATAGCGTAAAGAGCGTTTTGAAGGGGGAAATCGAGCTTGCGCCAGCTGACGTGTGAAAAATGAGGGTAACGATATCCGTATCGAAACACTTTGAGTGCTTCTCTGGCTGCAATCAGGACTAGGAGTTTGGGAAAGGACGATTCTGCGAGGATCCATGCTCCATTCAAGACGTGTAACTCGTTTATATATGACGCGAGGTGTGGAGAACCGGAGACCATGCGTAGAAGACGCCTGCAACGAACGTGCGGTACAGAATTGAGAGGTCCCGCATACCTAAGCTGAGATTGATTGATGCATAAAGCTGTGTCTGAGCGGCTGCATGGAATGCAACAGAAACTTTGGAACACTGGAAAAGAGCATGTATGTCGTTGTGCAGACCGTCAATGATGATGCAGATCAGCTCAGGTGGAACTGTCGGTGGCATAAGGACCACGCGATAACAAGGATGATGGAAGTTCACAGTCAGAGCGACGCTGAGACTTGCGAAGGCACATGACTAGGACTCGTCCAAGCAATTGACAATGTAAATGAAAATTGGCAATGGGCAAAGTACCGTGAGTACCACCGCTAGCCGACTCGAGCTCAATAAGTACGAATGGGGATGCATTTACCATTTCGACTTTATCAATTATAAGTAGTGGCCATGCATCCGAGCTTCCTGTCGGTGACCCTATTTATCGCGGTCTCGGAGTCCTCCGCTTCCTCGAAAAGTTGTGCTTCAAGCACCCTCTCAGCTCTTTCGCCACTTTTTCATCTTCAGCACTGATTACGACTTCGCGTGCGTGAAACTCAACAGCGACAATGGAGTACGACTTGGGTCGAACAAGCGCCAGCTCAAATTCTTTTGGATCGTTCAGCTCCATCATGGGCTTTTCCTTTATCGCGTCTTTGGCTGCAAACCCGTACATCTGGGATAGCGCTCGCCTATTAATCCTGGGTACTCTCATCGAAACTGGACGAAGGCTGTGTTATTGGCTTATGGAACGCTTCAAAATCCGCGAGTTGACTTTTCTTTCTTCATTTTTTCGGAAATTGACGGACATTGTCAGAATACTGTATCACTGCCCAATTTACTGAAGGAGACCAATCGTACGAATGGGTAGTCCTGTTCCTAGTACGTACCCTCCCGCCTGTCTGCTCAAGTTTATACAACATTCACATGAAACAGACACAGGAGAACGTTTGGCGCCGTTCACGAGAATTTTGTGTCAACGAGAAGAATTCCAAGCGAAAATGGAGTCTTAAACTAGCGCCTGAAGTTGATGGAAATGCTGACTATGTCCCCACGTACAAAATGGCACAACTATTTCGGTGGAAGGGGTATTGGATCGAGGTCAAGAGGAGTTCTAGCAAAAGCTCGATTACCGAGCATCACTTGCAGGGCGGTTATTCGCCGTCGACCATCTATATCACGTACGTGATTCGTGTATATCGTCTTGGGCTCTTCTGATATCTATCTTAATGGCAGAATTTACACCCTCGATATGAATGTTCTTTACAATTTTGTGGAAGAAACACGTGTTCGTTACAAGGAGGTCAGCAGGCCCAACGTGGTTGTTCATATGGCGGATACGGTGTGTAACGTATCATTAAATCATGCTTCTCTTCATCTGATATAACTACAGCCGACGTATGGTCCCTCATTCGTATGGAGTAATGTCAAGCACAAGGCTCGCCGGCCACTCAGTTCAATCATCCTGAACGAAGGCGTTATTGATTCTCTGGTCAAGGATGCTAGAGAGTTTATCGATACGGAGGATTGGTACGTTGAGGCAGGCATACCCCACAGACGCGGATATCTACTGTATGGGCCTCCAGGCACTGGTAAAAGTGAGTCTGTGTTGCACGAAAAGGCTTTCTGGTACTGATCATCTTGACTTGCAGCGTCGACTATTTACGCTCTAGTATGATCGGTTCAATCCAGTCTCTCTTGGCCCTTTCTGATTCTGCTATCCCAGGCTGGCGAACTCGGCCTCGAAATCTACGCTCTATCCCTTTCCTCTGGATTGTATGCTTTCTTGTACTCCTTTGCCTTCCCTAAATCTCATATTCGTCTTCTACCTCAAAAGTGTCGATGACTCCTTCCTGACCAAGGCGGCCTCCTCTATCCCGAAACACTCTATCCTCCTTATTGAAGACATCGACTGTGCTTTCTCTTCGCGAGGTGATTCTGACGAGGACGAAGGCCGGAATTCGATTAACCAACTTGGTTTTCTTCATCCTTATGGCTCAGTTACCGGACGCAAATCCGCCGTCACACTGTCGGGGCTGCTGAACGTCATCGACGGAATTGGCAGCGAAGAAGGGAAGTTATTCTTTGCCACGGTGCGTCCCTCTCTTTCTTCGCGTTGTGATCGATTTCCAACCTTGCCGTACAACAGACGAACTATATCGATCGTCTCGACCCTGCCCTCCTCCGTCCCGGGCGTATCGATACAAAGATCCAGTACAAGTTGGCAACCAAGGAACAAGCCCACGCCCTGTTCATGCGGTTCTTCGGGCCCCGCTCACCAGCCAACGGAGCCACCTCGTCCTCAGTAGAGAAGTCTGCCTCTCCATCCTCCATCCCAATCTCCGACCTTGCCACCCAATTCGCAACGCACATCCCACAGCATGAATTCTCCACAGCCGAAATACAAGGCTTCCTTCTGTCCTGTAAGAAAGACCCCCAATGTGCTGTCGAGCGTGTTGGGGAATGGATTGAAAGCGAGCTAAGTGAACGACGGGAGAAGGCAGCTCGGGAGACGGAACGCAAGGCCAAAGCACAGGCGAAGCGGGATGAGGTGGAAAGAAGGCATGTGGACAGTGCCATGGCGAAGGTCGGCGAAGGTTTCGGCAAGATCATGGCTAATGGAGGGATGATTTCGGGAAACAGGGTGGGTGGTCTAGTCGCTCCGACCCCCACACAAGCTGGGACTGTTGGGACTGCGACACCGATCTCGACGCCTGTAACGCCGTCCCCTGCTTATGAAGATACCGATTCTTCCGAATCACTCTCGCCTCCAATAGTACAGTCTGAAGTGTCGATGAACAATGTTGCAGATGCGGCTCCGGCTTCTGTCACCACTTCTTCTGTAGCTTAAGTCCTAGACTTTTCTTTCCTTTCTCAATCTTCTCACGGATGTATCTTTTGTAACTATTAATATCCACTTTTCCTATCTATACATCATGCTCAACGTTTTGTAAAAGCTATGACACGTTATGGAAGATCATTACGAGGTTATATCTTGCTTACTTTCTTCTGCCTTTTGAGATGAAGTCTATGCCTTGGGCCTACTTCGTAGGACTTTTGGGTGTTCACAAGTGTTGAACATAGCGCTGACTATCAGTTTGCAATCCATTTCCTAGCATTTAGAACACACGCGTGCGTGGGAATTCTACACATGATTTTGTTCAAATTGTCATCTTGACGAAATATCCTGGACCAAGGTGCCTTGTGCGGTAGTGAACTCAAGACGTAAAAATAATCAATCCCGTCCAGCAGAACCTTCTACTTTTATCAAGCTCTGAACTCGTTCGTTACTTCGCTTGATACTTAACTTGAGCAAACCCATTTGTCACCCTAGATCGACTGTCGAACGCAAGTGATTAGGCATTTTCGAACATGTTCAGGAATTCGAGGTAAGTGACGAACTAATATGGGTGTGAAGTCGACCAAGAAAATACGTCGTGATCAAACAGAGTAATAGAGACATACTTGACAAATATCGTACAGTCAAGAAAGATTCACTAGTCAAGAAAAGTAACCGTTCACTGGAATCCTCCTGCCAACCAGCCATTTACTGAATAGAAGCCGGTGACCCTTTGAGGTTCTTTCTTGAAGGAAATACTTCTCCAGGTATTCCTGCTGGGACCTAGTTCCGGAATAAGTCTCGCACCCGCCTCAGAAAGAATTCTAGCCTCGGCCTCAGCCTCTTCTCGATTGTAGGCCTACATACGATATATGAACGTAAGATCAAAGAAAGAGTTTTTTTTATCTTTCACTTACAGTGAAAACCGATGGAACCTTGTTCTCTATAAGGAACGAGATGGTATCCCTCCAGGACGACATATCTTCTGACAGACCAGAGTTAAAAGCAACCGCAAGGTCAGGTTTCGTAAATTTGTCGCCCAATGACTTCGCATATTCATGATATGTTCTTTCCAATAGTGAGTAGAGGAATGACACTTTAAGTGTGGTACGCACTGCATAGCGAGGTGCTGGACACGCTTGCGTTTCAATATGGCGCAATTCCTAAGAGGTAAATCAGCCATCATTCGTTGACACACGAGAACGGAGGTGGGAGACGCACGGACAGGTCTCCATATCGAAATCATGCCTTATTTTGTTCGATGAAACGAGTCTTGATAATTCGGGCCCACAGAGGACGAGCTAGAGAAACTATTCGAGCAGCTACACAAGGACAATAACGAACAATATATACTTCAAGTGTTTTGAGTTCGGGTAAACGGTGTAAGATCTCTTCGAACATGCTCGCATGATGAATCTCGAGTTGGAAAGCCCCAAGAACCTTAATCACTTGTGAGTCGTCATGATAATTCGTAAGATACATCTGTATACATGTACTGACGTGAATATTTAATGTTTTCTTGCGGGTCCACTGGTCATCGGAATTAAGACGTTCCAATGCATAAATGATCGTCATAGGCATCGAAAGCGCGACCGATGCCCCTCGTACGAATGGTCCTACCATAGCTGCGGGCAAACCAAATGCCTCCATAATGCCGCTTGCATACTCAGAATCCCAACTTTTGTTATTGAGCGATTCCCACGACGGTTTGATACGCTCAGGGGCCCAAGAAAACTCCAACGGGCTGGCAGGGGCCATCATGTTTGCAAACATAACGTCCTCTTGTATTTCCTGACTCATCTGACAATGCGTGAGTCCATCATAGCCATCTTCACACGCGCCTTTGACGTGATGGTGTTTCACAGCATCCCAATGACTCTGAGAACAGTAGAATACCATTTTGCACACACCACAAGGCGTCAGAGTAACTGTGGCGGAAACATTCTTGTTCTTCTCTGCTTCCATTCGAAGTATTCGATCGCTGCGCCCACTGGGAGAAAAAGAGATCAAATATCTATATCGAGAAACAACCAGCACCATACCATCCCATACATCGTGGCTCCCAACAGATTATGTTGCGCTCTGGAATTGTCAAGTCACGTTTCAAAATACTTTCGAGATATCGAATTTGGATTGATACAGCAACTTGAATATCCATGTCTAGCATTTGAATGCGCGGATAGGGCACGGTAGGGAGATCGACAAGAAGGCCTTTGGAAGACGCGTCATGTTCCAGTTGATATAGCGCCTTACATATGCTTTTATGACTTCTCCAATTCTCCTTTATAAGGGTTAAATCTGATTGGCACCTCCTTTCAGCTTAAAGTATGAACACCTACATTTTGGCATTCTGATGAGATAGCATATCATTAGAGCTTGCCTGGTGAAATGGCGTACTAACTTACCAACGCTACAATATTGAACACTCCAGCACTTTGTACATTTGCGAAGGCTCACTCTCTCTGTATCTCCTTTGAAACACGCGTAACAAGCCTGACCTAGTATTGCGGTGATCGGAGGGACACGCGTGTTCATGATATGGGATAACTCTATGTAGAAAAAACGCTGAAGGTATAAAGCGTTCAGTCTGAAAGTCGTAATATCTCCGAGCCGCTTAACAGACGATCCGATCAAGTTAGACAATGCACAACAACGCGAACGCGTCATCTCATAGATCATCATCGATCAAAACCAGCTTTCAATCCGGCTTTATTTCGTTGAACAGAATCATGAGCAGAGTGACATAGATGTGTAGTCAGTTTCTCGTGTTAAGTTAATTCGTCATAGGTTGTTGAGATTGATTTCGAATACAAAACGCCAGTGGAACACGCCGCGACATGGTCTTAGACAAAGTTTGATGAGATTAGGAATGTAAGCTTATCGCCACCATAGATGTTAGAGGATAACAATAGTGTGATTGTCGACAGACGTTTAACTTTTTTGTTCAAGTGAAATTGAAGCCTCTCAACATCAACCTGGTTTGACAAAGGGTTCTACAGGTCATCTCACCATTTGAGTAAAGCATTAGTATAAATATCCAGTGTACGACCGCGGTTTTCGGAACTGCTATGGACGAAAGGTTATTGAAGTCAAATGTAACATACTGGCACTTCCGAGGCAATGATTCCCAGAATCTCACCGCCATTATACAGCGATATACGGCGACTAGTTGCCGCCGGTCCATCTGCGGCAAGCAAAGCCATTAGTATGAATGGTTTCCATAAATCGAGAGACATACACGGCAGGGCCGGGAATGGGATAAGCCTGAATCGATGATCAATCACAAAATGGAGAGGATGACAATTACCACTACTCACACCGTGTCTGCAGATGATTATCACTAAATACATCGGGGAGAAGAATAAACTTTAAAATGACGTACTTGTGTAGACATCGTATACAATTCCTGTTCATAGTGGGGCGTATTAGTGTTGTTGCACTTTTGCGTCCTAGAAGGCGACGTACCGGGAGTAGTTGCTGTATATGCACCAGGGAACGACACGAAGGAAGTTGGGAACGCCGTTCCAGACCCCGTCACTTGAACCTGGATACAGCTGGGATAGACCTGAGCACCCGGGTATGTGTACGCTACCAATCGAATCAGCAAGGACGACGAAAAAACCCCGAGGTTCTAGATCCTTACCAGCATGTAAAGCGATGCTGCCGAAGGGTGACGGAATTGCATTAACCAATCAATACGTGTGTCGATCAATGATGAAGAACACACGTACATCTCATGGCGAATAATGTATTGTCCAGCCTTAAGTTTCGGCGGAATAGTGAACGTGTATATACTCTTGGATGCGGTAAGAAGGTCCGTTGCAGCCCATAGTCCCGAGGCGTCTTTTCCAGTTTCTGCGACCTTGAACCATACGGCACTAAGTAGCAGTTCGACAATGCGCAAACTCAGATACAACCTGTTACTCACGCAGTCGCGGGACTCCATTTTGTTACATCAGAAGGCGCGCGTGCCATGTATGTGATCATCGGGCCTTTGTGGCTATCCGGCCAAGTCGTCCAGTTCAAATGGACTTGAGTACCGGCTGAGACGGTGCCGTAGATAGGCGCCGGGCTGCTGCCGACAACACCTCCGGCAGACCAACCGTTGCATTGAACACTAAAAACATGTTCTGTGTATCTATAGATACATGAAGCCAGCGGCACGCTTACTCGATGAGGGATAGATCTTCTATAGGACCTAGGTGGAAACCATCAGCATCAGAATCCTTAGAGGGGCACATATATATGCGACAGACTGTTTCCTGGAATAGGGCGGATGATGCGGGGAACTGGCGGGTTGAGATATCTATTTTAGGAACAGTGTTGTCGGTGGAAGAACTGAAAACACGAAGAGAGTCCTACGGGTCCAAGTAAGGGTTGTAACCCGTATAATTCACAGAACCTAAGAGAACTTCCTGAACATATCCATGTCCATTAACTGAGCCAGCGAGGGAGAAAAGAGCAGTTGCAATAGTGAGAAAAGCCTTCGTCATCTAGGGCGTTTGATATTCTCGTCCGATGAACAGTCTACTCCGTTTAAGTAGGGATTCAGGAGATACATTCTGATAATAAGCGTCGTGACAATGGATACTCCCGGCCCGTGCAACATGGAGTAGGTCATGAAAAAGGTCATCCGCACAATCAAGTGATTTTAGTCTTGTCAGAGTCATAATGGATGAAGAGTCGCGGCGATTGAAACAAGCGTACCCAGAAATATATCAGAAAGGCTTGGCCTTCCTTGAAGTCAAAAGCCAGTGTAGTTGTGTGGCGTGATCAATTGAATGACCATGGTGCTTCATAACCTCGGATAAAACGAGGAAGAAAGGTGCCAAGAGACGACAATAGTCGGTTTCGATTAGATGATCACTAGAACAAGGGACACAACTATATATGTAGCATGGGAGGCGCATGACTTTGCGACGACAGATTGTGCATTGGCCCGATCGAAGCATGGAGAATCTCAACGACGTGACGAAACACGATCCTTGGCAGCTGCAGATCTTCGGATACATACATAGGTCCATTATTATTAAGATGTTCTCGTAGAACATATATAAGAATCCCGTTACCGAGGGTGACGTGGAATTTGGAAAAGTTTGCACGAGTTTCGACTTTGGAGGTCTCCCTTGAACAGGAGAGAGAGGAAGTAAAGAATCCACACCTAAGACTGAGTTAGCGGCTGTTGACCTTGATTGAGTCATATTAGAAGGATTTCTGTAAATAATATTCTTGCTATCCGTTGGCCCGTTGGCCTTTCAGTTGAGTGACAGTGAAAGACGAAGATGGCACATATCCATGTTGTACACCTCAGTCCAGTCACAAGCATAGTTATGAGAAAGATATACCTGGATATACCCTGTAATAGCGTCTATTTGACCGGGGGAAAGAAGTCATCGTCAACCCTCGGCCATATGGACATGGCGATGGATAGGAGCGACTTCGAGTGTGAAATTTGAATGTCGACCACAGCTATGGTCACGTGTACCTACGCGTCGCGTCATTACACGTCATCTTGTCGCAAGGACTTTGAAACGACTTTCCTTTGATCAAACTACATTCGGCACCATGCATGATCAGGGACCAGAAGCTATTCGACTATTCGGAGAGAGCTCAGGTAAACAATCACGCTGAGTGGTTACGAGTATATTGGCACGGACAACTAGCCCCTTTCTGTCTTGAAACAAACTCAATCAATCAATGCACAGTGCCATGAATTATAGTCATCCTCACGCTGGCAGCAGTCCTGGGTCTTGATCGATACAATTCGCATGTCGGTCTTGTGAGTATTTTTTAAGATATCTGTGTCAATCATTTTCATTAGAGCTATTCCAGTATATACCGTACCGGGGAGCTCTGGGACAACATCTAATGATTCTCTGACGAAATCATGGAAACTGTCAACTTGAATGTCAGCCGGACGACAATCTAGTGGTCTCAATCCTACCAACTATACCGATCCAGATGCAGATCAATATGGGAGTGGACGTTTGGCGGTGTTAAGATGCAACACTAAAAACAAGTTGGCCGACTAAAACCCCTTTTTGTGCTTCGGCACCTACTTACTCTGAGCAGATGCTCTTTCACACGAGACCCCGAGGTGACCCTGTTCACGTGATAGGGCTGACCCTGACATGTGTTGAAACTGCGATCAGACATTGCTGGTCCTCCCACTTGAGTTGTTTCTGCGGGCAGTGCAGTTTGATCAGGTCTTGCCTCTTGAGGTCTAATCAACCCACGAACGAAAAGGAACATCTTTCACACCATTCCATCTGCCGGTCGTCCGTTCATCAATTACAATTATTCTTTTCTCTTTCTCACTATCCTCATGGCGTCCAACACCTCGCAGACCACAGGGTTAAGCAGCTCCCTTTCTACCTCCGCCACCACAACGTTCCCAACAAGCTCTGCCTCAAGTTCCTCATCCCCAACGGCTCCTGCAACAGGAAGCGGAGGTGACCACGGTAGCAACAATAACCCCTCTACTTCTGCAACGCTATATCGTGTGTCATCTCATATTACAAAACAGGTTTTGACATTCTCTGACCTGTCTTTATTTCACAGTCTACACCTTCCTTGCGACCCTTGTCCTTCTTCTTTCTGTCAGCGCTGCCATCATCCTCCGTTCTCTCTATCTACGACGACGGCATCAACGCTTGGTCGAGGAAGCCATCCGCAACGGAACGTGGGTACCGCCATCACCCAATGGTGCATTTCAATTCGGCAATAACGGGCGAAGAGTTGATCTCAGCAAGAAACCGGCATTGTGGGAAGCGTTTGTGGGCTCGGGGGCGCGACACACTCATAGGACAGGAAAAGCAGAAACAGTAACAGAGTGGGAGTGGGACTCTATCCGCCCATTCGCAGCTGCGTATGTCACTCCACCAAGTCAAAGTGATTCTGAGGCTGTCGCATCAAACGTAATGCCACAAGAACGGGCGTCGTTAACAGCCCGTCTGCATACCTTGATGCGAAATCGGCACCAATCTACATTCCCTATCCCCGCTCGCATGGCAACAACGACGCCCATAACCGTTCCCGCTGCGACCCTTCCCAGTAGCACTGCCCCACCTTCTACTGCACCTGTAATCCCTGATCCGCCACAGAAGGTCCGTGTTGCAGTGCTTATTGCGATGCCCCAGCCACCCGAAGCAAAGTCACGCTCATCCACACCGCAACCCATCGCTTCGACATCTGCCACGACTACATCACTCCATTCCACTGCCGACGAAGAGCCGGAGCTTCCACATATCGAGTTTGGTGTCGCCGAACTCGACGTGTCGTCGTCGCATGACAAGCTCAACCGGATCAAGGAAGTACGGTCTTCGGTGGCTAGTGGGAGTTCGGTCGTGTGACACCGTACCTTTTCCAACGCAAAGCTTCTGTTGTTTCCTTCATCTAGAAGGTGCACGTTATATCCCAATGTTGTCATACGATGATTGTTGTACAAATCATGTTCGAGGATACGCACGTATGCGTACTATACCTGTTGTATGTAGGATAAAAAAATGCGTCACCGCGATGGCGTAGGTGTTGTACCTTGGTATGTATTGTATCTAGTTTGTTACGATAGTAGTACTGATACCTTCACATTACTCATGGGATACATTATGGGACATATTGCACGTTGTGGTGCAGGGGCTCTGGGTCGAGAATATCACAAGTATGGAGAGAACAAAAATATTTGGAGAACGGGAGTGTAAAGCACATTCAGATATCATGCGAATGATTCTCCATTCAAGGTTATTCACTTCGAGAATGCTCTGGGAATGACTGATGACTGGAATCAAAGTATTAATGCAGTCAAGGAAAGTCGAAAGATGTCGGATCCCCGTCGTCATCTGATGCACTTTACTAAAAAGTCCGAAACTCAAGGCCGTCTAAACTTGTTCCCTCTCAGTGCGGGAAATGCGCTAGGGGGTTCTTTTAAAGATATGAAAACGTGGGGTGCTTATTGTTGGAACGGTCTCACACGCCTTGCTGCATCTAATCATCCAAAAATCAAGATTTTATAGTTATGGGCATTGTGGTTGTCAAGTAGTAATGAAAACAGTGCAATGTTGTCAATGATACTACTAAGAACTGGCTCAGAATCGACCATGTCATGAGTACAACAACTTCGATCAATTGAGCAGCACGCCGAATTCCTGCCAAATTGAGCACAATTCAAGGCAAAGGCTGTTGCGTCTTTATTAAACCACGCTAGAGATATTCTGAACTATTTGACAACAATCAAGATAACGCAAAGCTACATTGAACGGTGTTAAAGTCACTGAGTCAGTAACAAGGCATAGGATGGAGTCACAAAGAAAGAATGTTTTCTACGATGTAGAAACTTGTAATCCTACACTACTAGCGCCAGGACTATACTAACAATGCTAAAGACTACGAGACGAGGAGTGTGATGAAGAGGTGTAAAACCCGCATAACCGCTGACCAAGGTAGTCGTCACAGTGCAGACAGACTGAACAACACTCCTTGAAGGAAATTTCAGGTCAGACAAGGCCTGGCCAGATAAAGCGGCAGAAGATGGAGAAATGCCGGGCGTCGTTTCAAAAGAGCCGGTGGCACCCGGGGAGCTTGGCTCCACAATGAGAGAAGGCACCGAGCTACCTTGACAAATGGAGTTGAATTCTATGCCACATTAGGCTTGGAGAAGCGGTACTGAATATCCGCCGAGTACATACCGTCAAGCGTTTGTTGTCCCATCGCAATTTCGTTCACAGTCGGATCGAGCGCAACGACACAGTCTACACAGCTTTCAAGTAGACCTGCATTGGAGGTAGTACATAAGCAGGCCTGACTATCGCCGCAACTCTACAATGCAAAGATCAGGTTTGTTCGATAGGTAGCTTTGAGCAATTTCACAGTAATAATTGAAGTGATGCTGTTGCAATTGTCTTCACACTGTCAATAGTCAATACGGCTCCAGTTCAACGCTTGCATCGATAGTTACCGCAGCCTGACGAGTTGAAAGGTGGCCCAGCAGTTCTCTCGACTTGAGAATTGAGCTCCCCAACACTACAGAGAGCATACATCAGGGAACGCTGACAGATGATGATACTCTACGCCTGACCAGCCTGAAGCACTAGTATACTCGAGAGAAAGATGACTCGAGAAAAGTGAATGGGAATCATAGATGGTGGTTCTCAAGAAGCTGTGAAGGCAAGGAATGACAACACGTAGATATCCAAAGAAAGTGAGACCTATAGTGAGGTCTCGTGTGCGTTGGATGTAAGTGGACTAACTTGGATTTGTGGTCAACACACTCACGGTGTGAAGTTCTAGTGCGCGGGGAATTTAGCCAACTAGAAGCACGTCAGCTAATCTGCACGTGCAAGTTTGCGTCAATTTGCACCTTCTTCATGGGTGTAGAAAAAAATGGTGTAGACTGGGTCGGATTCGAGATGGGTTTGATGCAATGGAAAATTTGAATACTTCCGTCAAGCAACGATCTAGAGTTTATTGGCACCTCGACCGATATGACCAGAAAACTCAGCATTTGAAGGACTTTGCTTTGTACAACTGCTCAATCGATGTCGGAATGATGAAAGATGATGGCGAAGAGAATGCCGTCAACGCTGCGATAAAAGGTGCCCTTTGGAGAACCGCGAGAAAATTACGAGGCCTTTAAAGTCCTAAAGGCGAAGAAGCCCTGCAGTCAGCTGGCTAGGTATTTGGATCAATATTGAAGTACCTGCAAACATCTTGCGAATCATAGATAGAATTTGTGCTAATTTGTGGCGAATCATGAATCAGGTCTTCACTGGTGTGGATTGATCAGCCAACAGATCGGATCGTATCTGAATGGCTAAACAGCTAGATTAGCGGTGACAGAACCACACCTCGGAATCGAGAAAGACTGATGCTAACTGATGCTAACTGGTCTTAGATGGGAGGGAGAAAACGACTATGTACCGCTATTAGATCTCTGATAAGACATAAGAATGATAGCTGGTGGCTTACAGCCTCAGAGTCTGCCAGATGACGTAGAACAACTGAGACTGTCAACATAGAAGTCACGTGGTTACTCAAAAAATTGACTTTTACATTCAGGCTTGTAACCGCCCGTCTGAGCATATTCTGTATCGGGCTCAGCAAAGTAATGCTATGCATAAGGCATTTTTATCTCACTCAGCAAGATGAGGTCAAGACAAGCGATCACTATCACTTTCGGTGCTCTTGATCTTTTGGCCCCTCATAGGACCCTTTATGGCTGCCAATCGTTTCCACAAACCCCAAAAGCACTACCTTCTCTTCAACAGCTGTCAGCTTGTCAGGAATTGTTTTCTCTGGTCTCCTGCGAGTCCCTTATCCCAAACGCATACCACAGACCGAGGTGGGAATTCGACGAACGATTCCTCCGCTTCTGCAACGCTATCTCATGTGTCATCTTATAGCTTTGCCTTGCTTTATTTCTTTCTCTACTTCACAGCTTCTGTGTGCTCTGGAGAGTGGCATGCTCAAAGAACAGGAAAGGCCGAAAAAGTAACAGGGTGGGAGTGGGACTCCCGCTGCATATGTCACCCAACCACCAAGTCAAGATGAGTCGTATCAAACGCAAATGACAGAAGACGTTTGCATACTTGGCTTGATGCGCAATCGGCAATAACCTATATTCCCTATCCCGGCTTGCATGGGACCGACACCCATTACCGTCCGTGCTGCATCCTTCCCCGGTGCTGTATCCCTCCTCGGTAGTACTCCACTGCCTCCTGCTGTACCTGTAGTCCCAGATCCGCCACAGAAGGTCTGCATTGTGGTACTTATTGCGATGCACGCGGAGTCACGCTCAGTCAAATCGCTTCGACATCCGCCGCGGCTACAGCACCTCATCGCAGACAAAGAGCCGGAGTCTCCGTATATCAAGTTTCGCGTCGCAGAACTCGACGTGTTGCTGTCGCATGACAAGTCCAACCGGGCTCAGGAAGTGATGTCTTCTTGGTGGCTCATGGGAGCGTATCCTTCTCAGTTGTCAAAGCCTTTCTTTTATCTTCCTCCATCCAGAGGACGCACGTACCCCGATGTTGTTCAACGATGGTTGTTTTACGAATTATGTTCGGGGATACGCACGTATGCGTACTATACCTGTTCTATGTAAGATGAGAGAATACGTCACCGCGATGGCGTTAGTATTGTACGTTGGTATGTATAGTTTGCTCCGATGGTTTGGTACAGATACGTTGACATTACTCATGAGATATATCGTGGGACATAGTGCACGTCTGAGTTCAGAATTGCACAAGTACAGAACAAAAATGAATGTTCGGAGAGCAGGGGTGGTATGAAGCAAATCCAGAAATCGTGCGAATGATCATTTCCTAACAGCTATCCTCTTTGATAAAGCTCCTGGGAATGACTGGTGATTGAGGAATATTGATCACTTTGTAGCGCTAGAACTATCCAAAGCCTTGTGGTCATCTGACGCACTTTGAAGAGGTTCGTCCAGTGCCTTCTCCCTGTGGGAATAGTGCTAGAGTGTTCTGGAGAGATATCAATCAGCATGGGGTGTTTATCGTCGGAACGGCCTCACACGCCTTATCTGAAAATCGAGATGCGAAGCTTCTGACATTACTGCGCACCAAGATGCAGTAGATAATGGGGCCATTGAGAGTTGACGAGATCATTATAAAAATCGCTTTGTAACTGTAGCATCATGCAATGTAAAACAGTGTAACATAGAATGATACTGACTCAGAATTATGAAGGCGATTGAATAGCGTACCTCACAAGTAGATTCTGATATCTTCTTCGTATTGATACAAACGCGCAACATACATCGATTCAATGGAAATATACATTCGACGTTGTTAATGAGTCAGACCAGGATTTTTCTGAGTCCGAGTTAAATAAGGCATGGAAAGAGGTCTGTCACTATGCTCGCAAAGATATATGGTCCTCTACGATGTAGAGACGTATGATTCTACCCCAGCACCAGGACTACACTCACGATGAAACCAACGACGACAAGACCGGGAGCGTGATGAAGAGGTGTAGAACCCGCAGCAGAACTGCTTGTCGGTAGCGTAGTTACGACAACCTGACTCATTCGGCTTGCAGATGTCGTCGTGGAGGGCGCGTCGGGCAACGATGTCGTCACAGAGGGCACGTCAGGCAACGTGCTGGACGTCGTTGTTACCGTTTGAAGAGGGCTGGTGGCACCCGGGGAGCTCGTGTCCACAGTAAGAGAAGCCACCGAGGTACCTTGACAAATACCGTTGAATTCTGTATCACATTAGGCTTGGAGAAGCGATACTGAATATCCGCCGGTACATACGGTCAAGCGTTGCTTGTCCCATTGCAATTCCTTGTGCAGTTGGATCGAGCGCAACGACGCAGTCTACACAACTTGCAAGAAGGTCTGCATTGGTGGTGTTACATAAGCAGGCTTGACTATTGCTGCAACTCTACAATGCAAAGATCAGGTTTGTTCGATAGGTAGCTTTGAGCAATTTCACAGTAATAATTGAAGTGATGCTGTTGCAATTGTCTTCACACTGTCAATAGTCAATACGGCTCCAGTTCAACGCTTGCATCGATAGTTACCGTATCCTGGCGAGTTAAAAGGTGGCTCAGCAAATCTCTCGACTTCAGAACTGAGCTCCCCAGCACTAACATCGGACATACTTCAGTAAGGACCCATCCATATCGTGATAACCCACGCCTAACCAGTCTGAGACGCTAGTATACCCCAGAGGAGGATAACCTGAGAAAGGTGAGTGGGAATCATAGATGGTGGTTCTTAAGAGGAAGGTGTGAAAGGCAAGAAGCTACATCATGCAGATTACCAATCTCATTTGTGTAGAAATCGAGCGAACCTGGGAAGTATTTCGTATCAGTGTGAACTAAATGTCCGTTTGAGCGAGTTGTAGGGAAAAATATACCATGTTACGTGATGATTGTTGTCACAAAGTGGCTAGACGATCTATGTAGAATGCTTCTGTTCTACCGAGATCCACGGATTATACAAGTTACCAGTCTACTTGGCAGCCACAAGTAAACGCTACCTCCTCTACTAATCGATTGAAACGCGCCACGAACCTTCAACAAACACACATCAAAAAAACGCAAATCTATTGCTCAGGAGTCAGTCCAAGGTTATTCTGGGACAGTTCATAACAGGGATAGGGGAAGTCCATCACTACGCTCGCAAAGAAATGAAGTGCTCTACGATATAGAAATTTGATCCTACATCAGCGCCAGGACTATACTAGCGACAACGACGACAAGACCAAGAGTATGATGAAGACGTGCAAAGCCCGCGGAACTGTTTATCAGGGTGCCAGTCGTCGCAGCGACGACAGACTGCGTAACCGTGCTTGAAGGCGTCGTCACGAGGGGCGGGTCGGACGAAGACAAACCAGAGCTCGAAGATGAAAGAGAAATGCTAGACGCCGCTGACACCATTTTAAAAGAGCTGGTGGCACCCGGCGGGGAGCTTGTACCCACAGTGAGAGAAGGCACGGAAATACCTTGACAATCAACATTGAAATCTGTGCAAGATGAAGCTCGGAGAAGTGGTAGTATGTGTCTGGAAATTACCTACCATCAAGTATTGCTTGTCCCATTGCAATTGCGTTCACGGTCAGATTAAGCGCAACGGCGCAGTTGACGCAGCTTTCAAGTGCGCCTGCGTTGGAGGCGGTACATAAGCAGCTTTGGTTGTGGCTGCAGTTCTATAACTCAACGATCAGGGCTATTCGTTATGGTTCTAAGCAACCTTACAGAAACGATCGAGAAGATGCTCTTGCAGTTGTCTTCACACTGTCAAGGGTCATCACAACTTCGGTCTAACGCTTGCGTGTATGTTTACCATATCCATGGGAGAATCATGCTGGCGAGTCAAGAGGTGGCCTGACGAACCTCTCGACTTTGGAACGGAGGTCCCCAACGCTAAAACACAAGTCAGTAAGGATCCAGACGGACGTATAGAACCCACGCCTGACCACCCTGAGACACCAGTACACATGAGAGGAGGATGACCTGAGAGAAGAAAATTGGAATCATTGATTCTCAAGAGGGAGGTGCGAAATGTAAGAGACCACATCGCGCAGATATACCAGAAAGTGAAGTCTCGTGTGCGTAAGGATGTAGACGAACTTAGGTTGCGGGTCAGCACCACGGTGGGAACCCATTGCACACTTTAGCGGGGTCGTGACCGCCAAGACGAAAGATGCCATGCACGTCAACCTCGAATTTTAGATCCGCAGTTAAATCATCTTGACCCTTGGCTCAACAGAGTTTTGCTATGCAAGGCCAAGCATAAAGTCACTCAGCGCGAACTTGAAGTCCGGAGATTCCCGATGCAGGACGAGGTCAATGCAAATTTTTGGGTGCTCTTCTTGATATTCTCGTGCCCGGATTGGACCGACATATCACGCCGTGGTCAGGACTCGCCGTACACTACTACTGCGGGTGGATACAAGCTAAACTTATGCTCTAAACCGTTACGTTCACCTTCGACATCTCTCTGATAAGCAGTATGTATACTGCTGCAAGCGGAAATGGTGTCTATTGGTATTATCACGAGCATGACTGCGCTTTCCAGTGCATTTCGGCGCATAAATGAGCTGGACTAATAATTTCTCGCCGCAGTCGGATAGCGCTGAGATCCTGAATCACTTGGTGCGTATAAAGGTCCGGTATCGGAACAGAAGTACGCTTCGAATCACTAAGTCATAGGAGCAACTTGGTTTCGAAATAATCATATTACCTTTATCTGCAACTGTGAGTCTATATTGATACCACTCGCAATGGTGTCGCTCTACCGTTCTCGGAACAACCACTACTTTCTCGTACCGTGTGAGCTAGGGACATCACCTGTCAGTGCAGGCACTTACTAATTCACTTCATTTGTGCTTCGTGCTGCACAAAGACTGCGCAACAAGCTTTTAGCACCAGATTTTTTCACCCAGATCATATGAAGTATCTCGTGTTCACTGACTGTGCTTGAGTTCTTAGAATCCACTTCTCCCGATTGTGTAACCAACCCAGACTTGGCCTGGTTGTCAAAGGTACTACTCGGCTAGACACCTCGCCGTTTTACAGGGAACTCCATGTTTGATAGGGCTCTTCTCTCGGCGAAAAAGATAAGCGTCGCCATGGCTCCTGACCCTCCACTAGGTTCCGACCATCCAGCTGATTTGCGTATTTGGCTCGCAAGATATCTCGTGAGGCTTCGTTGCTTAAATACCCGTACCTTCTCCGACGGCTCTAATCTTATTGCGAATGGTCTGTGAATAGTCAAGGTAGCTCTGGCGACGCTGATAAGAATAAGGAGGATAATTTTTAGTACTCGGAGAGGCTTGCTCCACATTCCATGGTATTTGAGACAGAGAAAATGCATCCTGGAATGCAGTTGTAACATCAGCATGAACCTTTCCATACTAGTTCTCAGCCTTGGGGCTTTTACGCATAGCGTATCTGCTCACTGTGGGGTCGCGATCGACTTGGTGGCGCCAATGTGTGTCTTACTAGACATACTTAGATATTTTGTATAACTTTACAACCACCCAGGAACAGACAACTACGGCCATCCGTCAACCGCTCAGCAACAACCCTGTGACCGACTGTACATCTCAGGACATAACCTGTAATCAAAACCGTCACCTGCGACTGAGACCGTAACTGTGGCTGCTGGAGACTTGGTCGGCTTCCAACTTGATAATACCCTGTACCATCCGAGTTTCTCTACCACCTACCTCGGTCAGGTCCCGTCTGGAACCACAGCTGCAGAGTGGGACGGTAGCGGAGTTGGTTGGTTCAAGGTATTGTTGCGCTGTGTGTTCTGTGTATAGTACGCTTATTTACCTCGTTGAACGATTTATAGATAGCCGAATGGGGTGCCACTTTCGATCCAAGCTTTTCATTTGTAGACCTCATTTGGAGCTTCGTCAATACGACCATTCCTGAAAATACTCCACCTGGCGATGTAAGACCTTAGGTCGTCCATCCAACTGTTACTGACACTTGCATTGCCAGTACTTGGTTCGAGTTGAATCGGTCGGGCTCCATGTAGTAGAAGCTCCCCAATGGTATATATCCTGTGCTCAAGGACACGTCACCGGAAGCGGAACAGGATCACCTACCAAGGTCCCTATTCCTGGCTACGTTCCTCCAGATGGTCTGTGTGATCATACCATCGCCAACTTGCAATAGTACTAACATCACGATCAGACCCTTACCTTATGATCAACATCTACTACCCGATTCCCACTGCTTAGGTGGTATGTCCGCTGCATCTGATCCTCAGTCAATAGGTGACTAAGACATTCCGTGATAAGGTACCGGGTCCCGCTGTCTGGAGGGGTTGAATGATAAATCTTGTACCTTGTTACCTGTCAGTCAAGAAGTGTTTTGCCAAGTCTTTCTTCACGCGTGACCTCTTATTCTCCGGAAATTATATCTCGGCTAAACAAAGCGATCATGCGCCACCTGAGTTTTTCTCCGAAAACCTTTCAAAGCTCGGGGAATGCAGTGTGCTCTCGGTTGGCAAGTTAGATCAGCCGCATAATGAAGGTTCTCCATCCACAGGTGCTAAGGCCAAGACCAAAAAGAAGTGTCACGGTGTATACCACACATACAGGGCGATCAATATGACGTGAATCCTCAAGAAGTATAAAAGGGCTCGCGGAATTCATTTTTATCGTCATTCAGAATGTTGCTCAAAGCACTGCTGCTCCCGTTGATCGCACACTCTGTGGCTGCTCATTGTAAACTCCTAGTCCTCTACTGTTATCCTTCTCTTCTAACCGGTCGACAGACATATGGTACAACCTCATCGAAGGCAGTACAACGTCTACCGCGGCAGTTAGGAAGCCGCTCACCAACTCTCCTGTGACGGATGTTACTTCAAACGACATCAGGTGCAACGTTAATCCTACCCCTGCGACGGAGACCGCCACCGTTGCCGCTGGAAGTACAATTGGCTTCCAACTAGACAACACTATATACCATCTTGGGCCGGCCGCGATATATCTCGGTAAGGCGCCAAGCACAGCTGCGTCATGGGATGGAAGCGGTGCCAACTGGTTCAAGGTCAGTAAAGATCCCCGATTGTTCTCCTGGCTGGTTTAAATTGCGACCTTCAGATTGCTGAATGGGGGGCAACATTTAACCCTTTCAGTTTCTCAGATCTGAATGCTAGTCAGCTCACGACAACTATTCCAGCGAACACTCCTCCTGGCGAAGTGAGTTCAGAATGGTACCCATAATTTAGTCTGACGTATCTTTTTTGTTTTGTTTTCGTTCCAAAGTATTTGGTCCGGATTGAACAAATCGCCCTCCACGTCGTGGGCGCACCTCAATGGTATATTTCCTGTGCACAAATCAAGATAACAGGTAACGGAAGTGGAAACCCGTCCAAAGTATCAATTCCCGGATATGTCTCGCCTACCGGTACGTAAAAACTTTATAACCTTTTTGAGGTACTAAAGTACCATGGGTAGACCCTGGCTTGACGGTAAACATATACTACCCGGTACCTACGTCTTACACGGTAGGTTTCATTGATCGCTCACTACTTACCTTGAATCTGATGGATCATTTACAAGGTTCCGGGACCCCAAGTCTGGCGCGGATGATGAGATTTTTCATCGTAGCTCAAGCATGAATCTAGGAAATAGATTGAACAAGTTCTATGTCAAATTTATTGTTGTTTCGAGGGATTGCATGCAATCAAAAGTGAATGGGACAACACAAAAAACTCATGTCGCGGTCAAGTGATAGGAAATGCAAATATATAAAATAAAGCCTGATTCGAAGACAATAAAACTACATAATTGAAATATACTCAGACTGGTAGATGACAGCAATCTATCCGCGCCAGACGGCGGGGCCAGGGCAGGTGTAGAATTTAGGGTAAGGAGGGTAG
Source organism: Termitomyces sp. T69sscA (assembly GCA_017657225.1). Taxonomy (NCBI): domain Eukaryota; kingdom Fungi; phylum Basidiomycota; class Agaricomycetes; order Agaricales; family Lyophyllaceae; genus Termitomyces; species Termitomyces sp. T69sscA. The sequence goes on from JAGGAQ010000107.1 coordinate 44,339, forward strand.
ATGTTGACGTTGACTGAAGCATCTGAGGAGGAGATCGAAGTTAGTATCAGGTCAGAGTCGATCATTAGGTCACTTACCGCCAGCGCCAATGTGTCCAGGGATCGCAACCTTATGGGGCTTACCAGAACCACCATTTTTGATCTTGATCTGAGCGCAAGTCATGAATGACTCGGGAGGAATGACGTGAAGACCGATTTGCTCCATGCGGATCAGGTACTACAGGAGAGAGTGAGCAGAAGTTGGCTAATCAGAAATAAAGAGCTCTGACCTCGCCGGAAGGAGTGTTCTTAGGGATGGTAGTAACAAACTGGTTCTGGTTCAAGCTCTTGAAGGAGAAAGGGTTATAAGAGGCAACACCCCACTCAGCGATCTAGAACAAACACCAAGTCAGCCTCGTGGTGAAAAATGACTCGACAGGATCGCACCTTGAACCAGTTTTTTCCAGAGCCGTCCCAGGCAGAGGCCGCACCAGGCGCCTTGCCAAGGTAGATAGCAGCCGGACCTTGATGGTAGATCTTGCCGACGGTGACACCAAAACCGATAGAGTCGCCGGCATTAACGCTGACGGTCTGTGTGGCGTGGCCGGGATTTACATTGCAACGCATGTTGGTGGAGGTGACCGGCTTGACGGGACTATTGTCCTGTGGCTGACGGACGGCAGCAGTGTTAACATGACCGTTGACGAGCAGTTGGTTGAAGATGTCTGAGGTGGCCAAGTCAACATTGAAAGAGTTGGAGATCGAATGCTACTCACAGTGCGCAGATGCAGTATGTGCGATGGCAACCAGGCCAACGATAGCACTTGCGAACTTCATGACAAGGTGAGTAAAAAGAAGGTGTATGTGATGAGTGCGTTGGAAGTATTAGGTGTGGTTAGATTATGCAGTGAGAGGACGAATACTATTGGCCTTTTATACCCATCCAGAGGCATTCAAAAGAAGAAGAAAATTTCTAGGGTGGAAAAAAGGATTTTTTCCCTTTGCGGGGAGCGGGAGGGAATGCGTCATACCGACGACCGACGAGGCGCAAAAAGTCGATCATGATCTCGGAAAAATGATCGATCTGCGGTCAGCTGAGCCAATATTGCCCATGACCATATGGAAGCGAAAGAAACGAGGCATTTTTCGAAAAGCTCACGGACACTATTCACTTGCCGACGTTCGGAATGCAATAAGATATCAGTCAAGTGATGAGGCATAGAGTTCGGCGAAGCCTCTCTCCTCGGAGGATCCCAAGTTTGGCTGGTCTTCAAGGCGTCCGGAGCGGAATTTAACACGTATGGTCACACACATCAAAGTCTCCATTTCAGTCATGTCCAGAGAGGAGAATGGACTCGAGAAGGGGGCATTTCTCAGCCAGCAGTTACATTCTGACGTTCCGAGATCTTTTCGCTGAGGCAAGAGAGACACAAGTATCAATTCGAACGCCGGAGATTGCGCGATCGTACACAGGAAAATATAGAACAAGAAGAAGATTTCTTGTGAAAAGGAAATGATTGAAAGAACAATCGGAGTGTCGGAAGCGGAGGTCGGGAGAGGGAAACCTATCAGAGTAAACAACGTCAAATCAGGACCGGCACACCTTGCCGCCTTTGGATCAAATTTTTTGAAATTGCCCAATTCGCAAGACAAGCAATAACGTAGAAAAGTCTTTCGATATTGCTTATGAGTTTTGTTGAAGCCGGACTCACGCGACCGACGCTCAGGAACTACGTCATACATATCGGCTTACGCAATATCTTTCTTTCCTGCTTACCTCTCGTTTATTTTTCTTTGCCTTGGCCCGGGTGGCTAAGACAATCGGTATTTGCTAGTCTTTGCTAACTATGTTTGTATGTGAGTACCTCACCTACAGAATGAGGAGCTTGCTTTATCCCAATAACCAACACAATGTTAAATCCTGTTAGAATAGCTAGCTACTCATTGAATACATATCTACTGAGGTCCATATTATAAGTATGAAGTGTAAATCTAGATGCTGCATGTCTAATATTATCCTCTCTCAACATCTTCATTGATTCTGTCTCTTCTCCACGTTGAAGACAATTAATACCAAACGGAATCCAGAAAGCCAAAACTCTAAGTTCTGTGACGAGAGATATAGCTACAAATGAAAGCCCAGATGAAAAATCCTTGGGTCTCAAAGGTACTGAAAGCTCATAACACCACTGAGTGAGAGAGGTCACATCTAGAAAAGCCTAAGTGAGCAAAGTCACATCAAGCAATCCAGAGTCTCAGCAAACTAAGACTGAGAGGTTGGACTTCACTAAATGCCTGTAAGGGCGACCTCTGGGAGCTGCAGCTCAGTCACACAACCAGCAGAGGGAAATCCAAAGTTATATTAGGCACAATAATCAACAATACAATGGTAACTAATCACCTAGCTAGTGATGTTCTGGCCTGGCTTGGCCCAAAAGCCCCGGCTTTGGCCTGGCTTGTGGGGGCTTTGGCTCAGACAATACCTGGGCCAAGCCTGAGCCCCCAATCCTGGCCTGGCTTTGGCTTGGCTTGGCCCAGGCCACGG
>JAGGAQ010000108.1:0-46697 GCA_017657225.1 Termitomyces sp. T69sscA
CCTTTTCCCCGGCCGAAAATGGAAATCATTCAACTCACGTCTGTTTTCTTCCTGAAAAGCTCTTTTAACAACTGTAACCGTTTCCGTCAAAGCTATCAATTCAAACCATACCCCCCCCCCCCCCCCCCCAAGAACTTCTCAGCATGATCGAACAATTCCAATGACAAGTCTACAGCGGCTCGCTCGACGAGGATGATGGAGAAAGCACTCGCATATTAAGATAGGAACTCAGGCCTGAGGTGCCAACAAGGTAGATTTTTAATAATACGATATCGATATATCTAATAACAGATCATTTTTCTAGCCAACCTCCTTCTTCCCAACAACACCCGGGTCGGTAGACATCACGAGCTCTCTGGTCGGCGTCGGTCACACCTTTCATGATAACTCTGAGTCGGTGGAAGTCGATTGGCTTCAAGATCCAGCCGTCCATACCAATCTGAACTAGCTCATTGCATTGCTTCTCAACAAGGGAAGCAGACACAGCAAATATAGGTATTCGCCCATTTATTCGATGAGCGGGTCTCATCAAAGAGGAAGGGGATGTGCGCTCTAATTCACGTATCTTCTGTGTCGCTTCAAATCCGTTGAGAATGGGCATCCTATAAATAGTCAAATTCACCGGATATCGCATTGAGCAAGGAATAACCAACTGCAGATCCATCAAGACAACGTCAAATCCGCGATCAGATTGAAATTTATCAAATCCTTCTTGCCCGTTTGTGGTATTTACAACGGTGTGGTGGTCCAATGTCAGTCTTTTAGCTAGGATTAGGCGATTAACATCATTATCCTGATATTCATATATGTCAAGATTGGTGTTGTCATCATTAGTGGAGTGAGTGTACACACCTCAACTATTAGTATTCTTAAAAAGGGGTGTTCAGCCGTTGTATATTCTCGAGGTGAAGGGACGATGGGCATATGTGCCTGGTATCGCCGCGCCATCGTCTGAACTTCCGCTGCGAAGGTATCAACCTTGACTGCTTTGATGGGTGGTGCATGTTCCTCGGTCTCAATACTGTTCTGAGAGAAAGGTGCAGACCCTCCAGATCCAACCATGGCTTCGACAAAGCTATCGACATCGTCCGATTTGCCATTAGATCTCCGACGTGGATGAATAAATCTTGCGGGAGAGGAAATTCCAGTTCCAACAGGAGAAAGCGATAAAGGGGGAAGAATTGGGTCGGAGGAGAGTGCGAGTGGTATGAGTAAGGAAAACCGACTACCCGCTCCTATCTTCGAGTCCACACGAAGTTGACCATCAAGTTGCTCTGCAATTCTCGCGACCACCGCAAGACCCAGACCTGACCGACAATTAGGTGGTGGATCAAGTATGAACTCGGAAACAATTAAACACACCAAGTCCAGCACTCCGAGGTGCCTTTGACTCCAAAGTGTCAACCTTTTCAAGATCTCGAAAGATTCCCTCTAGCCTTTCCGTGGACATTCCGATGCCAGTATCTGCAACTGCGATATCGACGACAATTTGGTTTGAAAGACGTGTATCTTCAAGCTCATCAGATGCGACACAGCTCACGGTGATGGTGCCATCCAGCGTATATTTCACTACGATGACTGGATGAATACGAAGCCTCGGAATTTTGGCGGTAGACATACAAGCGTTAGCAGTCAGGTTTTGCACAACAGTTTGGATTTTTGTTGCATCACCGACAACAATACTGGGACTGTCCTCTATCTCGAGGCGGAACTCGATATCCCGTCGTGATGCTTCTTTTCGGTAGAGACGGGTTGCCTTCTCGATGGTTTCTTGTAGATTAAAGGGTTCGTTAAAGGATGTCTGTCGTCCACTCTCTAAACGTGTCAAATCCTGGTCGGGCAATTAACAAAGGTCGTTCGAAAACGCAAAGACGCATAGAGGATACCAATAGATCATTGATCGTGAACAGCAGGCTCTGGTTGTTGTGGTGACGTTAAGAAGGCACCTGCGAATTGTTGCAAGCCAAGTACCTTGGAAGCTGCATGAGAACGGCTCAAGTTCTCTCGAGCAACTGAATCCAATGGGCCATCGAGGGCCATCTCAAGATAGCTGACAGAAACCGTTCGATGCTTAGATGCGCAAACCAAAGGGAAGGCTCACTTTATGATATGGTTCAGAGGCGTTCGGACTAATATTCAGATGGTGAGCTGAGAGCTCTGAAGGCGACAGATGAAACATTTGCCTTCATGACTAGCATTTGACAACAAGATCTCTGTCAATCTTGTTGTTTGCAAGGCATTCTCTTTCTGCCTCCAAACTTCAATGAACTGATAATGCCCTTAGTGGCGTCAAAGAACCGAGACAATTTATACGTACTTTTCCATAGACCAATGCTAGAACACCTGCAGTCTCCAACTGCTCGTCTGTCCATTGACGACTTCGCCCATCAACGATTTCTGACCAGGTTTTAAATGATTTTCTAGGTTCTAATGAACGTCCGTGCTCATTCACTTCCTTGTAGGGCTTTCCAGCCCATCTAACTTCTCGCAATTGACCTCGACGAAGAAAGGCGATAAAATCGGTTCCCTGACTCGATAGAGGGACGAGAAGTAAGCCAGCAACGACCTGAAGTCCTGCGCAAAATGATCAGAAAACGGGCAAATGGGTGACGAGATCGAACACTCAGTACCCTTAGTAAGCTTGAGATCGGGAAAATCCTGTGACACAGTCTGGGAAACTTGGATAGTGCTGAAACATCGCTATTAGCATGGCAATCATTATGATAAGTGATGCGTCCACTTGAATTTCTTCAATCGGAGATACTCCGCCATGATCAGAGTCTCTTGGCCTTGATGGCCAGCTCCAATTACTTTGGCACCTCCTCCAATGACCAGAATTCCAAAATCCGCATCAAACAGCCCAAGAAGATCATCTGTATTGCTGACGATGTATCCCGTCTGAGAATAGAGTAAGTTAAATCAATGCCACTAGAGAGTCAACTATGCAATCAAGAAAACACTGACCGAATGCCGTGGAGACATTATATTATTGACCTATCTCACTCAGGAAAAACCGGAAGAACGAGGCGTTGAGGCTAGCTTACCATTTTTCGCGTGTGCAATCGCTGTGCATAGCTTAATCGCTCTATATTCCTTGATATTGATTGGCTGAGTAACCGGAGCATCTGCCTAACAGGAAACGAAACACGCATCCCATGAGAGCCATATGAATGACATGTTATGAGACCCCAGAGAGAACCAAAGGCTAGGATTGACTGTGAAATACCGTGATCACCTGCAGGCAAACTCACGAGATCTGTAAAAACTCACGATTGACATAGATGCTCGCACTCCCATATTGGCTAGATCTGGAATACATTGGTTAATACTTGATGAGATGAGAAATTCATCATAATACATTTGATATGTATAGGACTCATTGCACGAAGATAGCAATGTGACATGTTCTATAGCTGTAATCAGGCCGGCTCAAGACAATGATTCTAGGCGATACTCACCAAGGGAACGTGAAGGTCTTCCTTGCTTTTGACCACGAGACGAGCAGTAGTCTGTGAACGATTGTACAGAATACGGACTTTGTCTTTCAGGAGAGGTAAGACTCAATTGTAGCTGAGTAACGTGGAACTGACTCATAACATAAAGAGCTCTCGCCTGTCACATATTCAGCCTCTCGCATTAACGTATTGAATATAACTAACCTGTGCAGGAATGTCCGTCGCTGGAAAATGCAAGCCTTTGTATAGGTCTCTCGTCTGCATCCAATCAACCAACTCTGCTACAACCTGGCCATTCCACGACTCGTCAAATTGATAAACCATGACTCGATGAAACTGGGTCAGATCCTTAATGATCCCAACCACGACCTTCAGAAAGAGTTCCAATGAGTTTACAGCCCCGAGTTGCTCGTTGATCTGGCTGAGCACTGCGAACATATCCATCATGCCAAAGCTGAGATGTTTGTGTCCCTTAATTGCATGATGCTGTTTAAATCTTCGGATCCGTGGAGCATTGGAAGCAGTCGTGTTTGTCATCTTTCGTAATCGCTCAAGAGCTGGGATGGTTTTGGAGTATATCGTCGTGCTCTCCTGAATATCCTCTGGCGAAAAAGCCCATGGCCCACCTTCCATACCATTCTGACTAGTATCTGGCGTCGCCATGTCTTCTGTTGAAGTTTTACCAAGAGGTTGGCAATCGGCAGAACTAGATGCAATAGTTCTATTCAAACCAGATGACGATGGTGATTCTTCTGCGCGTAGAGGTGGATAGAGCGGGTTGAGTGAATCCATTTCTAATTCAAACTCTATTATGAGTAAATCGGACATGAGAGATGAAGAGTCTTTGGTGAGTGTTGGCCGATGAATGGCACACCAACACGTCCAGAAGCATCGATCTGAGCCGCTCTCCGAAAACCCGGTTCCAGGTGCCCCCCACCCTGAAAGGAGGAATACTTGTGGAGCATTGTCTTCATCCTTGTTGTCACTAGGATCTGGAATGTTCTCCCAGAGCACATTAGCCTGTGTATCCGGAAGAGTATCTGTGAAGCAGTCAAGGGAAAACAGATAGCGAGGAGAGAGTCCAAGGAGTTCGGTCGAATTCTACGTAAGGAAAATTGGGTTTGGGTGAATGAAACTCGTTCGACAGACAAAGTTGGATTCAAATTACCTCTGATACTTGTCGAACAATCAGAGTATCTTCCATTTCTTGCACTGCAATCAATACACCAAACGCCTGGACTGAACCTGGCGTGCAGATGGGCTAGATATATGTGGGTGATCAATGTTAGGATGAGTGCTCGAGTGGCGCACCTCATCTTCGCACTTTTGTAAAACACCCTCTCGACCAACAATGACATGGTTCCCATTCGCATCTTCCCTGTGTTCGAAACGGAAACTAACGTGTTCTTCAGCCTGAGAAGTAGCGCTGCCGCTGGAGAGATGCGCGGAGTCCATAGCAGATCCGGAGAACGATGAGCTTGAAGCTGATGAGGACAGATAAACCAATGCTTCCTCAGATGTCGGCGACATGGACGACGGGTGAGGTAGACAAGTTCCTGCAGGAAGATCGTTATTTGAGTTTGTATCAGCAGAAGGAGGTATAGGCATTGGTGGGAGGTACACAAAGTCAGTAGGATTCAACGGGACACTATCTTCCGTCGGTACTTCCAATAAACCCGAGTCTGACAGTCCGTTCGCTTCAAAATTGGAGCTGTGAGTCTCGTCATGATGGACAGGTGGCTCTCTGGGATGAGAAACAGAAGTAAAACTGCCCCTAGACTGATTTGAGAGTGAGCGACGTGGCACGGTGCAAGTACTGTGATCCTCGGTCGGAGAGTGACTGCAGTGGAGAAGATTTGGAATAGATGAGCTGGAACTGGTTTCATGTTCGATGCTACCATTGGATGCGATAATTGACTTGTTATGGTGGGTCGAATGTTGCCTCTTGTGGTCGTGGATGTCCCTATCTAACTCTGATCTCCTAATGCTTGGATTCAGCTCGTTGTGCAACAAAGAATCGTGCGTCGAGACAAAAGGACCCGCTTTGGCCACTAGTACTTGATCGTAAGGAAGCTGTGTGTTTGAGACGTTGTCAGAAGGTTGGGACGCTTGACCCTCGGCGGGTTGAATGTGGCCGGCTAAAAGGGATTTGACTGGATAGACGTAGGATAGAGAAGGCGACCTCTTAAGCGTGACTCGAGTTTTGTGTGAGACGTCGACCAAAGGGCGATTTCCAACCATTACAAGTAAATGGCCGAGTCCAAGAGTTGAATTTTAAGATTATTGCTAAGCTTGTGGAAAGTCTCAGTGGCGTGATCACGTGAAACGTTGTCAAGTAACTCGAGTTTGCTTGCCTTCGAATTTCTCAACGAGAAGAATACGAAAGCATTTTCATCTCTATTAATCTTATAGAAATCAGTCTATACGTAAGATCCATCGCTGTGGAAATGATGAGAATATTGCTTTTGAAGAAGATACAGACGCAATGACCTTGTCAGGTAGCGCCACGAATCAGGATGGATCCGCGGACATCGAATAGAGTCCTAATCAAACCTTGCACACCCTCTTGAATCCCCAAGTAATCGTGTCCTCCGGCCAAAGTCTTCAGGAATAATACCTTACGTCCCTCAGCTTCAAATCCTTCGACAGCTCCAAAGTTCCTGATCTCCGTAGTTTTAAGGATTTCAGCACGCTTCTGCGTCCAAACCTCACGTTGAGCCCAGAATGTCTCCCACGACTCCTGGGTAAGCTCCAGTCCATTGGGAATATCCACAAGAGGGAGATATGGCTTCAGAAAAGCGTCAAAAAGGACTCGGGAGTGTGTGTATGGTATGTCCCAATCATCTTCAGCATGGACAATCAGGACAGGACCTTTAATTCTCTGGAATTTCGCTCCATCACAAATGGTAAGGAGCGTTAGGAACATGATCACACTAACCGAAACAGCTGATAGACTATCAAATTTATGGACCACTGCCCGAGTAATCAGATCTTAAACTCAATGAGTCGTCGCATTTACAAGTAAAGAACAAGTTTTCTCACCAGGTATATAGGGAAAGATAGAGAGTGGCTTCAAAAGAGGGACCAAACCAAAGAATTGATACGTCTTGATAACCTCTTGGATACTCGAAAAGGGCTATCGGTTTGTCTGAGTCCCTTTAATTCATCTCCATCATGTGGAAAGAATGGACACACCGAGAGCAGCACGATACCACGAGGTTTGAGGCCCTCGTCAGACAGCTGAGCTGCAAGTTGAGATGTGACACCCGTTCCTAAACTATGCCCAACGATGAGAATATCATCCTCTTTTGCTCCTTGCTGTTGCAGCCAGTCCCAAGCTGCACGCGCGTCCGTAACAAGGCCCTGCTCGCTTGGAGTGCCTGTGCTGTCAGCAAAACCGCGGTAATCAATGGCAAGAACGTTGGCACCGAGGCGGGATGAATAGGCCTCGTAATGTAGAACTCTTGCACTAGCTGCCCGTGTCGCTGCATTACCGTGGAGAAAGAGAATGGTTGGATGGTGCTTGATAGCTAAAGGTACATGGGTAACGAGTTCCGTAGGTATCTCAGGAAGCGATTGGTAGTATCGGTCTGATAAAACAAACCAGGCTCCAAGAGTTTCGTTATCAGGCGTTTTGATATAAAGATTTAAAGTTTTGTTTGCTGATCGTTATTTAAATTATGAGGTCCTGGGGTTCGTCAAGACATACTCACGAGCAAGGCCATATCTTTCTGGTACGTCGAACTCGGCGAAGAAAGGAAGGCGAATTGTATTTAAATACAGCGCACTGGTCCACGTCATTGGCATTTAAGAATCTCGAGGGAAAGTGACATACTGAGATTGGAAGAACGGCACGGTCAACAGGGCAACAAGTCCTACATAGAGACCACCCGAGAGAGCAAAGTAAAACTTCAAACGTTCTGGAAAGGATTTTCCTGTCATTCGGAAGGGATTAAGACAGGCTAAGACGCGATCATAATCGGCTATTGCCGAATTCAGTATGCGTTCGAACTAACATACTTACTCAACCTGGTATCATGGGTTCGACATTGCCTTGAAAGGCGGCGTTTTAGTCTGGATAATTTCGCGGAGTGATATCGGACATCTCTCGACCACGAGATAAAAACTTGATGTTTCTGGTGCGGCTTTAATTTGTGCACCTCACACCAACGGCCCGATATGCCTCGTCTTGTGAGCGATTTTCTATCTGCGATGTTCCGTGTTTTCAAGCTTCCAAAGTAGCATCTCGTTATTGATAGACTAATCAAATTTCGTATGTTTTTGGATTAGAGGGACCTCAGCTTGAGCTTGAACTGTTTGAAGACCACGACGCTCTTTTCCTGGGCTCACATCATAGAGATCGAGTGTTTTTCATTTACTTTCGGCCCGCGTAATCCACAGACGGCGAACTACACCTCTAACTAAACTTTATCACCGAAACAGGAGGGCTCATTTGTGATCATTAATCTTACTACTTGTTGTCTCCAGAAGGTCCGTCATCGCAAGATTTCTGTTTCCCTTTGAAAATATATGTTATATTTTGAAGTATTCATAACATGGTTTCGCATTTTCTCAACCGTGAAGTCTGAATCAATAATATAGGCAACCAAGTGCTTCGAATTTAGGCAAATTCGACTTTGAACCATCTGAGCATAACAACCAACATTATCGAGTACGAATAACGGTAGACGCAGGCTACTTGACTATTCATTTGCGAGGGGGGCTGAGTATTTCATTATACAAAAACTAAGTCCAAAGGCTGGGGGCTGGATCTTGGTTAAGTAAAGTTGGAGTTGAGAACTGGATTTTGACAATGGGGAAGGATACAAGGCCTTTAAAGGTACAGCTGGTAGCTCGTTGAGTTACCAAGTCGCAATCAACCCTTTCTCCATATGAGACCTGAGAGTTAAGGCCTGAGGCCTAAGGTCTGATTTATCGTCAGGATGGTACACGGAAGAGCTGACCACCGCACAATCATGTATGGACGATTATCCACCTACGTTACGTTGCTTTCAACGCCAAGATCAATCTTGGCTACTTGGTCTATGTGGCGTACAGGTGATCGAGGTCCATCGATCCAGATCCGAGGTTTAGTTACATTAATGGCTCAAAATGATTTATTACTACGGCCGGAACCCGAACAGAGTTCAACCATTTGTTTACTGAGCCAAATGCTCGTACTCTTCTTCCCCTCAGTAATTGGTGAGAACGAATGATGAGACACGAGACGATGTTGCCGGGTGCTGTCTGTGATTCTTCTCCACATGTAGGGAACAGGAATAGCCAGAGCGCCCAAAAGCCGAAATAGGCTCTTCTCTTCAATCGGCAGTTGGACCGCCGGCTCTGCGTTACTCGTCAAAAATGGTCAACTAGTGGATCGGTTTAAAGGGCAAAGCGTGCCCAGGGTACAGTGGCTAAAACCTACTCCGCTACAAACTATTGCTTCGAATCGGTCCTTGGGGCCGAACGAGGACAGGGATTACCTCACGCTAACCTTGCTGGAGGGAGCTCCACTTTGAGCGCAGTTAAGATACCAATAAGAAAGAAGGGCCGTTCTTTAATATATGCTTACGTGAGCACTAATTATTACAAGTGGAGCGCTGTGTACGTGCCGAGTTTTGCCGAAGATCATACTGGAGGCCTTCCCAGAAGAATTCTGGCCTCTAAAATACCCAACGTATGGACCTATTTGAATGTTTGATGTTGAAGTACCCTCTGCTTCCAAATCGATTCCCACATCCAGCTTGACAGCTCCTCTCGACATGCCTTCTCACGAAAAACCCCCTCATCAAATCTCTCCTTGGCTCCGCAAAGTCGTCTTCTGGTTCGGGTCGCTTGGGTCAGGTATTGTATTAGACATCCGCGCCCGCGCGCCGTGGTATATCAGCGACTGGAAGGACGCATGGAACTATCGGGTTGTCCCAGCCACTGCCCTCATCTTCTTCGCAAAGTAAGCATCATTCTAACAATTCTGTCCATTTTTTCTAAACGAGTCACCTGTAGTGTACTTCCAGGGATTGCATTCTCTTTAGACCTAATAGAAACGACCGCCAAATACGGCGTAGCCGAGGTGTTGCTGTCGTCTTTCATGGCTGCATTCATGTTCTCCATCTTTGGAGCGCAGCCCCTTACGATCGCGGGTGTCACTGGTAGCGCGGTTATGTTCCTATAACATGAACTCTAGTTGATGCGGTTTTTACATAGGTCCTATCACTGTATTCAACAAGACAATATTCGACATTCTAGAAGGCCGAGATGACTCCCCGGATTACCTTCATTTCATAGGCTGGGTATATCTCTGGGCTGCTATCATTCACTGGATTACTGCAGTCCTGAACTGTACGAATGTCGATCATGTCTCATTCTACACGTTCTAATGCATCGATAGGGTGCAACTTCCTCAAATATGTGACTCTTTTCTCGTGCGACACGTTCGGGTTCTACGTGTCATGGGTCTACTTGCAGTATGGCGTGCAAGTTACGACCCGGCAACTCCGATCCACCGATCCGCCCAATACTCCTGGCGCCCTTGTCGGAATCATTCTCGCACTTCTTATGGTTGTCACGTCGTTTCTATTTCATTCATTGTCTCAAAAAACATTCTTCCACCGACACGTCCGGCGCTTCCTTGTGGATTACGGTATGCCCATGTCCTTGGTAGCGTCATCAGCCATGGCGTATTGGGGGAGATTCAATGCTGCCAACCCTAATACTTTACCCATCGGCCCAGCCTTCAAGCCTGCTGGTGGTCGCGAGTGGCTTGTCAGATTCTGGCAACTCGAAGGTAAATGGGTTGGTATTGCTTTACCCTTCGGATTCGTCCTATGGATTCTCTTCTTTTTTGATCACAACGTTTCCGTAAGTAACAAGGTTTCTGGTATCGCAAATTATCTTCTCTTATCTTTCCCACCTAGTCGTTGATGGCCCAAAGCTCAGACTTTCCCCTTCGGAAACCACCTGGTTTTCACTGGGATTTCTTCCTACTTGGGATAACTACATTCCTCGCAGGCTTACTTGGATTGCCTGCTCCTAACGGACTTATACCTCAGGCGCCTATACACACAACATCCCTTCTCGTAATGGGCCGCCCGTTAGAGAGGAGGAATACTGAGGAAGACGCCACGATCATCGGATCTGGGACTCAGACTCCATTCCAACCTTTGGATGCCGATAGAATGCGCGCGACCAAGCTGTCTTCGTTAGAGAAGATGATATCTGAAGTTCCTGTTTCGGTTGTTGAGCAACGCGTGTCTAATCTTGCGCAGGGTTCTCTGTGTCTCGTGTTGCTTACAGGACCCTTCTTACATGTTTTGAACCTTATCCCCCGAGGTGAGCCGATAGTCATAAAATGAAATTTTTCTTGACACTTTGATCGGCAAGGCGTATTGGCTGGCTTATTGTGATTCAAACATTCTCTGGTGTCTGGTTGTGAGTGCAGCTGACACATCTCTTGCCAGCTGGTACATGGGCGCAGATGCTCTTCGCGGAAACGGCATTACTCAAAAGGTGTTCTACTTCCTTCGAGACAAGAAACTTACTCCCGAAGATGAACCTCTCAGGAAAGTGCGCAAGTCACGGATTCTTCTGTTCCTCGCAGTGCAACTTGTCGGCTTTGGTGCCACGTTTGCAATCACACAGACAATAGGTTGGTCATCGTCTAGATTAATATTATTCCCTGCTAATGCGGAGTCAAATCTAGCTGCTATTGGATTCCCCGTCATCATCATGTTGCTCATACCCCTTCGCGTGTTTGTCATCCCACGGCTACCGTTCACTCCGGAGGAGCTGGCCATCCTTGATCAACCTACAGCATCGCCATTTGTGAGTTTTATTTGTCATGTTCCTTTTCCTTTCTCAAAACTTCCGTACATCTTGATGTATCTTGTCACTTCTGAAAATATCGCTTATGTCACGCCTAGACGATGGAATCGGTCGGAGGATCCATTTAGTGTCGACAACATGACCAGACGCCATGCCAAGGCCGAATTAGCTCTTAAGGGTTTGCTTGTACCCTTGATTAGACCTTGCGACCCTGCTTGTGCATGCATTTGAAATGACATCTACTTATCTCTATCGATGGAGATAAACCGTGTGAATGAATTCATGGTGATTTATAAAAGGAATCGATGCTTAGGCTCTGAGAGTTAATCTCTCTCCCTGTGCTTTGCAATGGTTCAGGTCGATAGTATGAGCAAAGTTCTGGGTGTTGTACTCCTCATACGGCACGGCGATCGCCAAGGTCAGTTTTCTCGGCATATCATGATTTCGTTAGTCTTGATCAAAGTATTACCCATTCTAGGTTTCTATCAAAGCCCAACAACATACACGCCGTCGGATACGATCCTTACGCCCCTCGGCAATGTATCCTATCTTTTTTGACGTCCATGATATAGACGTTAAGCTCGAAACTTTGGGTAGCAACAGGAATACCAACTCGGGCAACAACTTCGGCAGTTGTATCTCAATTCTTCGTCATCTTCGTATATTGATGGAATGAATGGTACCTTTGTCGACAATTCCCAGTTCCGTGTTCGCGCGGATGCTGGGGGCGAAGGTGGTGTCATATTGAACTCGGCACAATCTCTTGTACAAGGTTTATTTCCTGCGAATTCGGACTTCACGACGACGCTTGCCAATGGGTCCACGATTGAGGCACCTTTGAATGGATATCAAGTATGATACCCTTTTTGTGGCATCTTTCGGCTAATGTCTGACTTCTGTGTGTGCACAAGTACCTTCCTAGTGAGTTAGTCTCTGATCAAAGAAACGAAGGGTCCATATATGTTATATTCCCATAGTCGAGTCTGTGGAGCCCACAAATGACATTTCACTCGAGGGTTGGACATCATGCCATGTACGTATAACAATTTGTTTTTGATATGAAGAAATGCTGCAATATGTTTTATGTAGACATTTGACGAGTCGACGTCTACTTTTTACAACTCTATCGAATTCCGGGAGAAAGCTGCCGAATACAAAGGCTTTCTCGACTCTCTTCCCCCGCATCTGGATGGACGTCCAGTAGACCTCCAAAATATGGTTCGTTCAAGTTTTATTCATCCGATAGTGCACTAGTATAGAAGCACATGAATTGGACTGAGCGTCTTGTAGTGGAACGTAAGAGGTTTGACAGCTTGCACCTCGCCTCAACTGACACCTTGAATACTAGATCTACGATTATATGAACGTCCAGTCCATCCATAACTCAAGCTTTGCCAAGGCCTTGCCTCAGTCGTCTCTCCCAATTGCGCGTTACTTGGCAAATTGGCACGAGTACAATGTCTTCAGCGATCCTAAATTAGACGGCATCGGCAACAGTACGTGTATCAAGCTTCACCTTCGTGTTATTTCTCACGTCCTATCAGTTGCTGGACAGGCGGTCATTCCGTCGATCATCGATGGCTTCAACAGCATCCTCAGTCCCACAGACCCAGTCAAGTTTGTCTATCTTGCCGTTTCTTATAAACCGTTCCTTTCTCTTTTCCACATGACTAAGGCTGCGGAGGCTTCCCCCGAACTGGCTGCAATCGGTTTGTACATTGTATTTTCCTTCGACAGACACGAGTTCTAACAAGTCTAACTGTCGACTGCACAGTCAATTATGCCGCAGTGCTCGCGCTTGAAGTTCGTAGCCAGCCCGAATCAGGGGAACCTGTCATACATTTCTTGTTTTCAAATGGTACTACTGGTACTGGTACTGAAATTGGTAACTTGAAGAAATACCCCATCTTGGGCTCTACATCAGATGTCCTCCTTAGCGATTTCATCAGTTACCTCCAGGTTGGTTGGACTGGGAATTGTATGTTTTCTTTTTTGATACCTTTTTTTAGCCTGTTGGGATCGAATCAATCAATGAATGGTGTTCCGTGTGTGCCAACACCAAGGACAGGGGCTGTGGTGCTCTTAACCTTGCAGTCGCACAAAGCCGTCCTACAATCAGTCCTGTCGGCGCAGGTTTCCTCGGTGCGGGTTTAACGTTGTGTGTGATGATGGCTATGTTTGCTATGTTGTTTTTCCTGGGTTGTTTGACCGTACGCGGAAAATTCAAAAGTAAGCGCTCGACCAAGACATCAATTGTGAGTGTATGTACTATCGAATTAGAGAAAGCAACTCTGACGGGGACATGGAAGGCTGAATCAGAGGAAACTGTATAACGAAACTTTGAGTAAAATTCGAAATGCTGGCTCGATCAGTTGCTTAGTTATATCCTCATGTTTTGATAAAGTTAATGCTTGAAACATGAAAGATTGCACTTGAAACGTGTTTATGCATGCTGCATGCTACATTAGCTATTTTACATACTGAAACTAAAATGGTCATGTCTAAAAGGGTTATGCTGTGATTTAGTCGCCATATCTCATCGCATCATCATGATCTGAATGTTCATGAAACTCATCTGGATGATGAATTTTTACCTTAATTGCCGGTTGGGAAATAAGTATGGGTAGACTTACCGCTTCCAGACGATGTGTCGTATTCGTCTTCTTCTTCAGGATAGTCGTTCTTGTAATACTCTTCAGCTGAATGGATGAAAGTTATTCGATACTGTCAGCAGGAGTGGAGGAACACAAACCATTGGAATCCTCATCAGCTTCGTCCTCCTCTTCAGATTCAGAGGCAGATTCATAGGAATTGGCGATTGAAAGAGGAAGACCCGATCTAAACGACAATTAGTGGACTTGAATGGAGAAGCGATGAGATGCGCTATACAGCGTAGCAACATTAGCGGCCTCATTCCATTCACTGAGAGTCGCTGGTCTGTGGTAAAACACATCCCACACGTAATCATCATTGGTCTGCATCGTTACATCTTTAGTAAGAGAAGCAGTGTTCTCAACAGGAGGCGGATCTAATATCACATCATGCACTATGACGTGTAAGTACAAAAAAGGTGGGAAACCATGACAACGTACGCTTGAGATAATCATTGAGCATCGGCAAAAAGTTCTCCATCTCAGGATCCATAGGAAGCGATCTCGATTTATCTGTCCTAAGTACAGCATCAAACATTTTAAAGTCTGGCTGTGACTTTTTTGAAGAAAGGTCTTTCGCAGACAAGACTTTCGGCCTTCCGCAGTATTATATCAGGCAAACTCAGGAGATGTTTCCAAAACGAGTACATACGGGGCGACAGGACGCGAAACTCTGGGGTTCTCGGAGTTTTGATCATCATGGTCATCAGGACTCAGGATAGTATAATGCCGTGCTTCATCCTTATGTTTCGTGTTCAGCGATACATACTGAGATTCGGTAGATGGTTGGGAGTCAGGTAGAGCTGCAACTTGTCGGCTGAGTCGAGAGATTTGGTCCTGGTTATAGCAGAAATTCAGCGACAACAAGTACGGTGTTAATAATAGACGTTGTGCACCTGAATTTTCTTTGCTTGTTCCTCATTCTCCCAAGCATCGTTCTCGACCGTCTGAGCAAACTTGAAGACACCCATCCGCGACTTCTTTTTCCGTACCCGAGACTCTATGACTGTCATGGCCAGATTGGGGCATGTGCAAAGAGGTCAACGAGATATCTACCGAGCGCGTCGAGTGGCTCCTCGTTTCGTTTTCTCTTGATGCGGACGATGGTCAATGGATGATGCGCTGCATCTTGTGTGTCAACCTCCATGTCGACGCCTCGTCGCAGGTCGGCTTCAAATGCTGTTGTGCAGATCAAGACACGGGTTCGGACTTACATAACGAAGATCAGCGATTCTTGTTTGTGACCGATCAATGTTATGTTCAAAACTTGTTGCTATTGCTGTCGGTTCTAACGTACTTGCACTCAGACAGTTGGTTTTGTGTCTTTTCTCAGTCAAGCTTGAGCATAGCATTATACAATCGCATCATCAGCGTTACTAGGAGTACGACACTAGAAAGCATTCCCAGCGCTCTCGAGATCAATCTCTAGGACTCCAAACGCTAAACGACCTCTTCGCTGATCACCGCTATTTGGCTGTATGGCTAGCAGTGTTGACTCACCTTGACCTACGTTTATAATGTGTCAGATACGAAGCCTCTCGGTCCAACATCCTCTTCGTATTTTCCTTCCCGGACCCAGCCCTTTATACTTGACGAATGTCCCTGTACCTAGCGCTCATCGTTTCCATTTGCCTTATTCTTGTCATCAACCGACTTTCACGGCGCCGTGACCGTTTCCCATTCTGCCTGAGAATGCGCCTTGCGTATGAATTTGATCATACCTGGTGATCAAAGCGCGTCAGAATATCTCTCGTGCGGTTATTCTCCCTTGCGGTATGCGTTTTCCGCATTGGCTGGTCCTGATGAACTTACTCATTATCAGCAAAACGTGCCATAGGAGACGTCGACAACAAACTTAAGCTTGCGAGGTCATCAAGAAATCCGGCGAACTACTCACATGATGTGACCTGTGGATCCATACTTCCCTGTCATTATCGAGCAAAGTCGGCCCTCACCTACCATCAACAACGAGATGACTTCAATCGTAGATACAGACATTTGTACTGAAGTAGAACTCGGAAGCCTTGTTGAAGTCTATGTATCTAGGGTTCCTCCCCAACAGGACCTATCTTTCCTGGACTGCCGGCTGTTTTCCAAGCACCAAGGATGAGGCTAACAACGTCATCGATACCTTTTCTCTCCTTGATGCTGGTGAACACTGTAGGCCCATCGCCACGCATCAACTTAGAGTCCCGCTCCATGACTTCAAGCGAGGCTCCCACGTATGGAGCGAGGTCTATCTGTTGACAACATAAACCTTTGTCGTTTGTTCACTGATAGGTACTTACCTTGTTGACTACTAGAAGGTCTGATTGAGAGATACCTGGGCCACCCTTTCGAGGGATCTTATCACCTCCCTATCAAAAATCAATGACTGGTCTTGTTTCCATGTCGGGCGAGAGAGAAGCAGCTGACCGAGACATCTATAACATAGATAATGTAGTCCGCCAGTTCTCTCGAGTAGTTGGCAGCCAAGTTATCGCCGCCGCTCTCGACGAAAAGGAGTTGGCAGCCATATTTGGCTTGCAGAGTCTCCAGAGCGCCCATGTTGGCACTGATATCCTCCCGAATGGCGGCGTGAGGACAACCTCCCGTCTCGATTGCAAGAATTCGCGATGCAGGCAACGCACGATTCTTTATCAAAAATTCCTGATCCTCGCGAGTAAAAATATCATTCGTGACTGTTGCTAGTGAACAAAATCGATTACTTTATCCTCGATGGAGGAGCGTGAGACATACCGATGTTCATCTCCCTCCTCAGTGCCTGACATAGGGCCAACGTCAAAGCTGTCTTGCCTGATCCGACGGGCCTAGAAACAGCAGTACATGAGGACGCGTTTGACGCGTTATAACGATGGTCATGGTTCCGACCCTCCGATCCCAACTGTGAAACCTCTCTCTTCAAAGTTTCGTAAAGAGTAATCAGGTAAGTCGCGTTCTGAGAATCTGCCTGGACAATGTGTTATGTAAAGTGGTGTCGGAAGCATCTACAGGAACATAGTAGGTACCGGGGTGATCTAGAACTTCGTGGGTATGACCGTGATCTCCGCCGTGAGAGTGAGAATGCAAGCCATCGTGAGTATGCGAGTGATGAGGCTCCCTGGACGTGAGAAGACTGTTGAGGTTGATGAAAGACGCAGCCATTGTGTAAGGCAAGTGGAAGGAGGGAAAGATAAAAGATAACGCGTAACGCCCCTAAGGCCCTTGGGCCTCCGACACGCACCGCCAGTGCCGGCCCCCGGCCCGCCAAGCCTTGACGCACTTCGCCTGCGTCACACATTCGCTCACGTGGCTGACTCCTCCGGGGTCATGGCTGGTCGTGCTGCAAGGCCTCAGACCTCCTTCTTACAGAAGATTAATTAAGTATGCTCATTCATTGTGTATCCCAAGATGATGAAAGGAACGCGGAAACGTTTTTCATCTATACTTATGATGGTCGTTCCGGTCATGGTCATCGTGAACCTCGTGAACTCAACGAGTCATGATTGACACAGCACGTGAGATCCATTTCTTTGCGCTTGAACATCCTGAGTTTTGGCAAAGCACATATGAGGAAAAAATCGAAGGCATTGGTGATATACGAAAGTTCAAGTGATGAATGCTCCGAAGGCCCTGAAAGAAAAAAAAGGTGTGTCATTTGAGCCTCCTCCGGTCTTGAAAAGTGGTGAAACTATCATGATATAGGACATTACCTTCACTTTCCTCGACCTTCTTGACTCCGGCACCAATAGATCGTCCAGAATTGCACCAAGGCCGAAAGCGTACGCAACCTCACGTGGAAGGACAATGGGCAGCTCATGTCTATGTTTCCCTGATTCTCCAGAGGCACTCGCCTTTGAATATGCTTATAAATGACGTGTTAACACATGCAAGAAGCATGGCTCCTACTCTACAAGATTTTTTGAACAACGATTTGTCAATGAAGCGTGAATTGCACATCTCCCTCTCTCGACCAATCTACCTGCGAACGCATCAGAGGGCGGACTTGAAAAAGGCGGTGAAAGATCTATCAACGAGGTTCTCTCCGTGAGTTCTCGTAAAGCGTCCAATGAGTGCTCGAAAGCAAACTTTGATCCAGTTTTCAAGTTTCCTTTGCGACATTCTCAGAATTGCATAACGATGAACACACAAGAACGTTTCTTACAATGGAGATCGGTGCAGGCCATGACAAGGTATATCGCATCCATTATCTGCCGGTATCGCGTACTCAGACAACTTCAGCTGCGAGCCATGTGTGATGCTCTAACACCGACCCTGGAGGGTATTCGACAGAAAGGATTCTACACAGACCCTCGTTTCCACTCCTCTATCGCGTGGGCTCTCCTTGAGACGAACTCCGAAAGGAGTTCTTCCGACGCCAGCTCTAGAAGTGCCTCGACTGATCCACAATGTACCAACGATGGTTCCGAGTCGGGACTTGACCCATCATTTCCTACTGTTCCCCATCTTCCCAAGGACCTGATACCGGAACTGAACGAACGATTTAGTACAAGTCTATCTGCGGCAAAGACGGGAGTCTATGAAGTTGAAACGATCACCGTCAAGATTGGTAAAGAACATTACACCTGGTGCCTGTTGGGAGATTGAACCTATGGAGAAATTTGGACTGGAGATGGCCATTACGAGAATCGACCACAAGGCCATTGTTGCAATTTGATGGTGGCGTCTTCTATAGTTGAATCTGGTTCTTTTTCTTCATCTGGTCTTGTATGGGGTCTATCAATGTTGTTGTCCCATCATCATGGTTGTCCACTGGCTTCAATACGATTAATCAAGCTCAATCACCGCAGGGCCAGTTCACATCACACGCGAAACAAGCGATTGCCCAAGCTCAAACTTAACTTCATTCCGGTGGGATTGTCGCAGGAAGAATGAAGAAACTGATATATCGAACTTGGATATTGTACGATATGCATGGCGTCTGCATTTATATACCTTTTGGATTTTCCTATGGTTTATTTTTCATTCAATCTGTCTCAATCCTGGTTCGTCATGCTCGACTATCAAAATGATATGAAGCTCACACAACGATCTATACCTGTCTCGAAGCATTCAATAACGAGATAAGTTGTAAGTACTTAAATCAAACACTGATCTAGCAGTGCTGTAGCAAAGTGGCCAGTCAAAGGTTAGACTACAGACAACCATTTTGGCCAATATTAAATTCTCGAATTTATCCTACTTATTTTCGCTGTTTGACGCCTGGGTCCGCATTGACCGTGATCCTGGTTCTAGTTAGACTGCGCAAGTCCTGTTTACACTACGATATACCCAAGGAGCTAACGAGCTGACGTTGTACTCGGGCAAGCACAAGGGCTTGGTACAAACGTGTAAATTCCGTTCAAGAAGAGGACTAGTTTATTATACTGAGAACACATGTAAATTGAATTGCGCAATCGTTGTAAAAAGATCCCATGGATCAATCCGGCGGTCAATGTTTTCTTCCCTGTCCATCTTCCCTGTCTATCAACACATCAAGTGAAGTGGAATGGACGTTTTCAACAGGTGGGCCTGAACGTAGAAAATGATGGAATGTCCCTTGAACTATATTTGTGGCGCTAGGTTCAATGCCGCCGGCTAGCTCCTATTTTTAGCTTGTTCTCAATTTTCCCGAGCCACAGTCCCGGAAGATTCATGAGAGTCCGCGTTTACCGTGTGTCAATACTTCTCCTTTTTCTTAAAATTTGATTTCTGACTGAGCCAGGCAACCTGTCCTAGACAATAAAGCCATTACAAGCATTCGTCTTCGTCTGAAAAATGCCGAGTGTTGAGCAAGAAATACTTTGCCATGTACAACACCCGAGGTTAGGTCGGGATGTCACACTATCTCATGTATCAGGCTTCTATCGTCCGCTTCTGGCCCTATCAATAATCGCGGGCATCTAGAAGCTAAATATGTCGCGCTGCTTCCATTGGCATTGTCGTACTTCCGACATTACTAAGTTTTAGGGTCTTCGACTACAACTCTTGCAATTGAGTCGATTTTCCGAGTCTGATTTTGCGTCACGCAGAATCAAACTCATCGAGGACTCGGAGCGAATAAGATATTCTTGGAAGAATCATGGGCGGTAATACAGATCAAGCAAAATATACTAACCTTGACATTAGATCTGAACACATCCAGACCTCGGTGCTGATTTAAGTGTTCCCATCCCGCCGGCATTCAATGGGCGTGCTTGAATCCAATTATGTCATGTCGAGATTGTAAGGAAATAATATACCGACCTTGTCTGACGGGTCCTTCCATGAGTTGCTTATATGCTTTGTTCTCTTTCTTGGTAGTCTTTGGCTACTTATCAATGTGCCGTTCCTGTGTAAACTTTCCATACTCCCTTTGCCGAGTCAGTCGTCCCTCTTTTATCGTAAGGAACACCTCTTACAGAAAAAGAAAACAAAAACTCCATCAACCCGTTGGATCGAGATGCCTTATTCCGGTGTTCAGTTGCTGTACCTGTGCCCAGTGTATCTTGGCTTGACTGACTACCAGTTTACATCGAGTCCAGTTGTGACGCGAAAAGGATCAAGTACAAGTACAGCTCGAGCTGATCCTTCATCAGTAGTCACTACTTCGCATTGCGTGCGCCGTCTCATATGCATATGGCAGTACTTGCAGATATGTCTTTGCCAGGTACGAAAAATAAACTCGGAAGTAGGAAATGTGCACGCTGAATTCCTCCTTATGATCGATGCTTGCTCTTTCTGATGAATATTGACATGAGTCTCAGAACTATACATCAACTGAGTAATCTATTGCTTCTTAGCTTTCCCATTATTAGCTTTCCCATTACTAGCCATTGAGAATAAGGCGCTGCCCAGGAAAACCATCCCTGCACCTATGCCCAGCTGCGAGTTCCACCCGTTGTTGAACCACCAGACGCTGATGCACAAGCTTAATGCTTTCCTCGCCGTGAGGACAAGGTTGGTTGACACTGAAGATACTTGCTGAAGCATATTTAGAACATGTCAGAGATGTCTTTGTCACAAGTACGAAAGCGATACCGACAGATGAAAGTCTATTGACACCTGACACACAAATGAGTTGTGAGATGAGGTTCAGCCCCAGAATCAAAAATGACCAGGGAGCAGAGGAAGAAGGACCCTGCAAGAGGCTGGTATAACCTTGCTTGATGTCGGGTATCAGGAATGAGAACATAGGAAGGGAAAGGAAGTGCTATCAGGTACAGTTTGAGCACCCGAAATCATAATCATTATGGATCAGCCTACCGTATAGAATACGCCTTCTTTCCAGCACGGCCCATATTTCGTGTAAGTCTTCTCTTGCAAGATACCAAGGAATGCTGTCAAAAACAGTGACATGACGAGCATGGTGACCCCAATGAAATATTTCTGCATATCCTCAAACGTTTGGACTGTTGATTCAGTCGACGGAGTAGCGGTTGCCTTCGGCTTAGAAAGTGTAGCAAGGACAACACCTACGGTCACTGTGATGACAGATATCTCGTTGTCATTTCAAAATTAGAGGCTGAACGACGAAATGTATGCAAAAACTCACGATTTGCATGATTGTGTACCGTTTCTTTAGAAATACGATGCCGAAAAGCATTGAAACAGCAAGACCTATTGGAACATAAGTCATCATGGACCGACTGACGGAAGGTAGAGCAAACCCGCAGAACGAAAGACAATTAATAAAGATAATGGAACGGAATAAGCAAAGGCCCAATTGTTGAATAATGTTCCTGTTAGAAGTACAACCACCTGAAATGCCCAGTGTTGCAGAGGAACATGTCGTGGCTTAAGCCGAGGAATCCATTGACCCTTCTGAGATTCAAGGAACGTCGGGAGCGACTGGACGGTTATGAACAGCATTTGTGAGAACGTTAGGGCGGAACCTGTGTTTTGGCATAAAGCAAGTATATTTAGTTAGCAATGACACGGCGTACCAATCCTTGGATTCAGCATGAGTAGTTGCTCGTATGCCCACACATTCCTACGATAACTAAGTTTCGTTTGAGTACCACTGAACGGAGAGACTCACGCGCAGCAGCCACCTAACACCAGGGAGAATGCCTGTCTTGGATATGAGCTAGGACGACCTCACTGGAGCGTAGAGAAGCAAACCCACGAAATGGTAGTCTAAGATGATAGGAGCCGCCTGAGTCATGGAAAAGCCTGTGTCGACACTAGGATCATGACCATTGGACTCGGTAGAAATCTTATTAAATCCAATGTGATCGTCAATCGAGCCCTTCTGTGCGAGGGCGCTCTTGCGCCTGACGACCATGTTATAGTACAAGAGGTAGGGGGGGTGGCCAGGGAGGGAAGGCTCTACACAACAACCATCGCACCGGTCTGCAGGGTCAACGCAACGAGGACGGTAATCGCCGGCCCGCCCATCAATCATCATTCAGAAAAACTTAAAAACATTCAATAACAAGAGTTCCCACATTTTCTTCACAGGTTGTACCCAAACCGACCAGTCGGACAATATTCCCCGCTTTATCTATCTATATCAAGAAGGCTAGGAATCTCAGCCGCACAAACATTATAGCCCACTTTCCGCTCTTGTCTTGACAATCCTCTTTACATATCTCGGCGACTTCATCAATAATTTCTTTTGCTTCGCCATCTGGCAGGTCACTCAAGAACGAATGACGCGTATAAAGATATAACCACTCAGCAACACTTCCAGTTAAGGGCGTGAGTCGAGGGTTTAAAGATATATGCTCGACTTTAAAGCCAGCGGCCGTCAACAACTGAATGACAGACAGTCCGAAATCAGGACATGCTACAAAGCATCACGAACACAATCACGCACCTTCTCGTATTCCTGAGCTGAGGGGAAAAACCAGGGATCCCGCGATACAGGGTCATAACCGCGTCTTCTCAACACGTAGTACAACGTAGATCTCACACCTGCCATATACCAGGATTTTGCAGCACCTAGTAGATTCTCAGAAGCGAAGTCTTACCTATGCAGTTCATGTATCCGCCCATCTCGGCCGTGATGCGCCCCCCCTGGTTTCAAGATCTTCTTTGCGTTTTCCAGGACCACGGCAGGATCTCGCTTGCACCAATGCAGGACCGCGTTGCCGAAGACCGCGTCGAACTTCTCGTCATGGCCCGGAATGTCATCTGGAATCTCCAAAGTCTGGATGTCGCCGACAAAAACATGTTTCACACCGTTTTGTCTGGCCTTGGCGATCTGCGAAATTCATGATGATGTTGCTCGTCAAAGGTTTTTCTTGACGGCGTACCATGCTCTCACTAGAGTCAGTGCCGATCACTACGCCGCCCGCCACACTGTCGACACGTCTCTGTAACTCGAGGGTTATTTCGCCGCTGCCATATCCGAAGTCGATTATACGCTCGCCAGGCTGTGCCGCCAGTAAATCCAAGATGGCTGTAGTGAATGTAGGTGAGTACACAAAAGCTGCAACCTTGCTGTACCTGGATGCAGACCATCCAGTTTTATCGACAAGGTCGGTGGTATCATGAGTCGAAGATCTCATGGTCGAAGTAAAAAAAAGGCCATTTCAGTTATGTTTCCTGATTTTATACCATGTATAGGGGTTATCTCTCAGGGAATGACATCCTGACATACCCGGCCATGGACACTGCACAGCAATCACGACGAGGGGGTCGTGGAGAAATTGTTATATGAAGAGCATTTTCTGTAGGAATGTGTAGCATGTCGTGACTGATACAATGTAACTATACGAATCGTTACTCGGAATGTCCTTACTTCACCCTACTATCGCATGGTTTAATCACTCAACTTTCGCGGGCGCTGAGGCTCCTGGCGCCTCATGCTTCTCACCGGAATCTGCGGCTCCACTTGAAGATTTGTGTTGCTCGGCAATGCGCCGTGCTTCTTCGTGAATATCCTGGACGCGTTTGGATGTGGACGTGTAGAAGGAACGGACCTTTTGACCAAGGGGAGAAGCAATAGCCTTGGCGTAGAACTATTCACAGTAGTGGTAAATTAAAAGTAGATATCATCAGTTAGGTTGGCTTACATCGTACGCAGTCTTCGAATAACCTTTCTGCTCATCAACTGTCTTTGCTTTCTGAGTAGCGGCGTCAACGGTTGACTGGACTTTGCTCGAGATCGTTTGATCGGGCCCAAGCGCGCGCGAACCGAGGGACTTGTCAACATGGTGGAAATATTCAAGGAATCGCTTCGATATTCCTTGCTCATCTTCAAGACAAGATCAACACTTGCCGATTGATAGAGTCAAGCTGCCTTACTGTCAATTTCAATCGCCCGTTCAAGGGCCTTGTGTGAAAGTATGTACCCATGTGCGAGGTATTCCGCAGCAACTGAGAGAAATCGCAATCAACAAGAGGACGATGTCTTACAGCCGAACTTACTGCCGGCCCTCGGCTTGTCATGTTGTTCCAGATGAACTTCTTCCTTTGATTTACTTTCCTCATCTTGATAAGTGTTTTCAGAGGTGATTGTCAAGACAGAGCCGTCGAGAGTGCCGCCGTTGAGCTACAAGACGAATCAGGATGAGATAATGAAACTTATGAGATCCTGCACACCATCAAAGCTGTCTTTGCAGAGTTGGGCATCTCAAAATGGATGACGGCCTTATTTTCTTCCTTCTCAATTTGGCTGATCCTAGAGTAATCTCTGCATGAGCAGATTTAACTGGACGTGGAGAATAACTGACTTTCCACAGAACCTGCGAGCAGGAAACAGGTGAACTAAATCTGTAATCAATACGAAAGAATAGGGGGAATATTCGTACGTGAAAAAGTCATGCAACTGTCCATCACTGGTATTGGGAGAGAGCCCTGATACCTGCATAGATCGTGAGATCACGGAGATCGGAACAATTGAAGAGGCTGACATTGACGGTGTAAGGCGACATGGTGGTCAGTGGATGAAAGTCGCAGAGCCGGCATCTTGTTTATGATCATGATACTTCCATGACATCATCGCTGATTGTCTCATTGCGTTGTCGAGCGACTCACATCGAGAAACACAACCAGGCCAGAAGTTGCAAGATCTCTGTCACGCCTTCAAAAGCACGTCTGTCGGCCACAAGCTGGGGCAATTACCCGGAAAATAAAACGCGAACAAGAGGTACCAATACAATATGTTTTGGACGTTAGGTTTCTCGAATGGGTTTCAACGTCCTGGTTGACCGCCACACGCTGGACCTAGACTGAATCAGTCAAATCATCGAGCATGTGTGCTTGCTTATATAGAAAATGTCCTGTGTCATAGCCGGAGCCAGTCATTTGAAGCTTTTAGAGGTTTTATATGCCTTGTTGATACTAGGCTAAGGCATGCTCTCTTCATGAAACAAGAAATGCGAAACTTTAAAGAAGAGGCTCTTCTGGTTTACTTTCAAGTATGAAGCAAAAAAAAAAAAAGAACAGAGAAATAGCACTCACAATGATGTCACATCGAAAAAAAAATGTCACGTGGACCCCAGTGAAGAAAGTGTCCTTTTCATCGTCTGCATATACCTTACAAGCCTCCTCTGTGGTCTGACTCCATACCCCCGGTAGTCGTAGCACCGAAAGAGATTTGACATCTCCGCGCCTTGATCAATCATCTCCAGTGAGTGATCTAATCTGAGACCGGAGGTGGCCGCGGAACCAAAATAATGATACCCGGGTTCCTAGGGTCTCGAGTGAAAAACTTTCACCACCATTTGCTTCCGTTTCAACTTTGTCCACAATTTCAGTGAAGTATTCGACGGTATTATTGACATTCCTCTCCCGCCCCTGTCTGTGTTTGAAGACTCTGGAGCTCTGTCGTGTCAAGGGATTGAGATTGGACGGAAGGCGATCGTCAGAATCTCAATCTCAGGGTCCCTTCTGGCTCTGAGCTCAGGTTTTCTGGTTAGTAAGAATTCCTCCGATCACTGCGCTCTGTTGTCAATGCGTTCTTATTTACCGGTTCCAGGCATGGATTTACCACGTAACGCATCTTCAGCGCCCATAGAGATTCCGAGACGACGACCGAACTCATCGCAAGCAGGTTCGCCATCTGGACCTCAGATGTCTCCAGACCTTATCTTTGAGATGTCTCCTCTGTCCTCTGACTTTGCGTCGGTGGCCCGTCCAGGGCCTACGGATGTTGTCACCAACGAACCCTTTATGTATCCTTTTCCAAAAATTTCACCGCATTGTATCCACACTAAACCGCGTCGACTACTCCAACCTCTGCAACAATCCTTCTATTCCGAAAACGAAACGCTTCCACCATTTGACCCGGTATTCACGGAATGCAACAGACCATCTCCCGCGCTATGCTCGGAAAGTAATGAGCAAGACATCACAGCTTCTTCCCTGCATTATTCTACCGCCAGAATCCAAAAAAGCTTGTCTTGTTCAACAGTGAAAATCACGGGTTTTACGCCAGCGACCCCTACTTCTGTTGAAACTCATGTACCGACTCGAAGTAAACCCAAACGATTGTCACCGCCACCTCGTACCTCATCCTATTCATCGTCACCATGGATTCTGCCTGGTAAAAGTGACACCCAACCTGGAGAAGGCGGGTCATTGGGAATCGACCCCGGCTCCTGTGAATTCGACCGACATTTAATGCGTCGAATTGAAAATCAAGATTCCAGAAGGTTTCGCAAAATATCCCTCATGTCCTTGATACGGGCGTGATCTTCGGCATCAATAGTAGACTCATGATGGGAAAGGAAGTTTTTCATCAACACGCATATTCATGTTCATAGCACACCTCTTTCATATATCAAATCGTCGACTGCCAAAACGGGATGACACATATGGACTATCCCTTGCTTCCCATTCACCATTCCCAGCATCAGCATCACTTGTGGTTTTCCGGCATCAGTTTACATCGTATTCAACATCATATCAACCCATGTCCACATTCCATGATTCATTCTCAGCTCTCACTATCATCGTCCCAAGTTATGTACATATATTTCTCAGTTTATTACCGCAGAACATTCCATGACAATGATTTCATCACTTACCATAGACCCACCGTACAGCCCTTGCCACACATAGAAATACCAGTTTGTAGATCCATCAAAACGCAGTGAGATAGCGTTTAATGTTAAAAGTCGTGATTCACTCGGTTAATGATAGATAGTCCTATGATGATTCTGACACTATATACTCTCGCGGCTGATTGGGATTTCAGCGGAAGTAAATCGATTGTGAGATAGATAAGCATCAGCAAATGTCAATAAAGACAGGCGATCGCGAGTCTGAGATCTAGGAACCACAGGGATTGGCAATCATAACGATCCATCATGATCCCGCCGCCGAACGAACCTCCGAAAAGAGATTTATATACATGGACCTACAGACGAGCGATCATCTGACCCTCGGCGCGATCATTACATTAGCATCCCTACCGAAGTAGTGGTTCCCTCTGTCCCCCATATATGTACTCAAGTTGACACATTGTAAATTTGATGGTGAAGAGTAAGTCCAGAGACAATGTACGCTTTTCAGTGGCCGCATACGCTACACGCACAGCGGCACGTTTTACTATTTACAATGGCCTTCAGCAAGCGACTCTTGATCAGGTGATTATCCTGTTTTGATTTTACATCGAACACTGCAGTCGTCAAACCTTGTGTGTCAAACAGGTCAAGGCGATAACCATGGATAGTGTGAGTCATGTATGTCTCTTGTTGGACGCAGCCTGATTGATGAAATGAATAGACGATAAACGGGGCGAATCTGTCAAAGTGGCTACTTGCCTGGTAGTTTCATGAACATAGAGGAATACAGTTGAATCTGGACCTTTGCTCTCATGCTGATGAGAGTCCTGATTGGATGGTTTCGTCGTGATGAACGCAGTTGCCCGGTCTATCAACCTTCAGTGAATGATGGGAAAGTCCATTTCGAGTTAGTCTTACTGTCACAAGCTGTGCGTTGCCTTGGATTCATAAGAAGACGACTAGCACATGAACATTCCAAAAAATTTTACGAGGACACCACAGTAAAAAGACTAAATGGATCCAGCAGCCCGAGGATCTGCGAGATCGTACGATTACGGGGGATCTTCAGTAAGAAACTAGATTCCAAATCTGACCAGGCATTGTCCAACGGCACTCAGGCGAACATGTTCTGCCACGGCTGTCTCCGACATTCAACGTCCATATTTCTGAATATGATGCTTCCTCAATCTATTAGAGGATGTGGGGCTGTTCTACCTAACCAATACAAGCTGAGATACATGACCTTGTGCCAGTTGGATGTACAAGGCATCACTCGATTTTCTCAGCGGTCATAGTGTGGGGACGACAGAAGAAAGAAATAAAAATAGACATCCAGAAAACGCAGGAGTTGCGCCGGTGGAGGAGATATGCGATGAGATCGAAGATATCAGCGAGCCGAACGCGCTGGGTTGTATATGTTTGTCTTAACGAGCCAGCCCCGTGTCGCAAGACAGGTTTTCATTACTTGTACAAGGATCGGGGTCTCGGCAGTGGAGCGTGAAACCACACCTGTCAATTGATTATCTGGATAATGTCTTGTTAGTGGACATATAATGTCGAGAAGTTGCAATCCTATCAATGGCGAAAACATGCAGAACAATGTCACGCCAACGCTTGTTATTTGTGGTATGAGCGGCGCGCTGGAGATGCGAGCGCCCGCGGGAATCGCAAGAAGACAGCAATGGCCCCGCTAGATACTCGACCATAGATACTCGGCCACATATACAATGGGGACCTCATGTGCGGCGGAGCGATCATCGTGATATGAAACAATGTCAGAAATGGCGTTGCAAGATCAAATAACGGGAGTAGTACTAGTCAGTTACGTGGCCGCTATGTCGCTGAAGGGTTTACGCGAGAATCTGCAGATCTGTGACCTTTCGTCCGGACCTTTCATCCGAAAACGATGCTTGAAATCGGCATATCGGTATTGCTTCGACTTGTTCTTGTCAAGAATTAGAAATGGGCATAGGTTTGCAGATTCGATACCTAAATCAAATTTTCGATCAACAGAAATTCATGCCAGAAACCTTTCGACTTGTTCTTTCCAACAATTAGAACGTGGGCATGCATTTTCACTACCTGAATTAAATTTTTGATCAATAGAAATCTCTTCCAGAAACCTTTGGCAGTAAACGTAACCATTACCAGAGATTTGTAGTCATCATGGGTCAGACAGTCAAATACCCTGCCAGATATCTATTTTGAGGTGTTCTAGGAAGACATCTTGTCGAGAGTCGACTCGTTTGAGTTGGATAGACACTTCATCAGTCAAAGTCGTCATGATATATCATAGTCAATCGGACAGACGTTCAAACTTAATTCATGTTAAAAGCTGCTTCTGATAGACAGTCCAGGAGCATCTTATGTCAATCAAGGAAAAGTGATTGTGTAGGAAAAAATTCAATTAACATCAACCACGTTTCTGTCAAAGTCAATAGGATCATAAAAGAAATCACATAATTGACCACGTAGCTGGTCAAGAATAAATGTTCAACTGATGACGAGGGATAAACAGCTGTGTAAGCTAATTTTCATTGGTTGATAAAAGCTGTGGACGTGTTTTCTCAAAGCGGCGCAAGAGTAAGCTCCATGAGGGAAGATGTTACCCAGATTGCGACACATTCGAGCCGGTTCGGACCTGGGTTGCTGAATATCTTTATCTGCTAATTTCAGGCCATAGAGAGAATCAATGGACCAGATGTGATGGTAAATCCTTTGATAACGGAGTGACTGATGCCCTGTATGTAAGTGCAATCGTGGAACGTGACATCCGTTGCCACAGGCTGCGCGTTGAACGGACGAGGGGTTTTTAGTATCAGCAAAGGTATCATTCAAGATCCAAACCGACGGACTTCAACACATTAGACTTGGACATCGGCAAGAATAATTTGGGGGAATCAGAATTGACGCGCCCGTCCTGAAACAAGTATTCCC
Source organism: Termitomyces sp. T69sscA (assembly GCA_017657225.1). Taxonomy (NCBI): domain Eukaryota; kingdom Fungi; phylum Basidiomycota; class Agaricomycetes; order Agaricales; family Lyophyllaceae; genus Termitomyces; species Termitomyces sp. T69sscA. Next base: position 29,782 of record JAGGAQ010000108.1, read on the forward strand.
TAAGGTGTTTTGGTGATTCGAAACTGTAAAGAAACCAGCGGGTCTTTGATCCCGGAGTTGCAAAAGCATGGACATCGCCTCGAAACCAGGGAATAGTCTCTGTGTCTTGCGAACCGAATTCATCACTGAGATCACCGCGCCGCCTAGCATATTTCTAGTGACGGATGGGAATGTGAGGCTAATGCAAGTTGAGACATCCACAAGGATAAGTACTAGCACTAGCTCAAGTTCCCGGTAGCTGTTTCCCAAGCTCTGCAGTAGGATGGAAGCTTCCAAAGACCAAGTCAGGGTTTCAAGTACACCAAGGACTTTTCTTGAAGAGTTCAACTTTGGGAGCTTTCGGCAAACAAGCACGGTCACGTGGTCATCGACGACATCAACCATTGAACACTTCAAACAAACTTAGTGTCCGGCCCAAAGTAGTCTCGTTCATCGTGTCAGGCGATGCCGGCGAATGCACAATCTGCGGCTCCTGCGTGGCAGACCGAAGAACTGCAAGATGAATGGATCGAGCTTGACGAAGAGAACGGCGACGAGGAAGACGACGATTTAACGTACGGAACACGCTCCATATCACTAACTGCTCCGCTCGACACACACATCTACACCAACAATGACGGGGAGGCCGACGCGTCTTTATTACGACCTCCTTCACCGGCTGCAGGCGGGACGTTTCTAATCCGCGAAGATGTACCGAGTGAGCCACTGCTAGCCAAGACGCCTGGTCGCCAGAAGAAGGGGATCATCAAGGACTTTTTCAGCCCTCTGCCCCTAGAACGAATGTTCGAACCGCCGTCTCCACCGCCCCAGAAATCGAAAGCAGAGAAAACTCATATTATTCCAGCACCATCTATCCCATCTCAGCCATCTTATTTGACGTCCATCGACGAGGAACCACAGGACGAAATAGTCGAGACAGACATACCCGATATGAAATCATTTCACGGCAAAAAGGCCAACATCAGCTGCCGATTTACCTTTGCAGTGCCCCGCGAAAGCTTGCTTACCCCCAACAAACTCGTCGATACTGGAGCCTTTTCACAAGCACAAAGTACACCTTTCCCTCTGACTAGGACTGCACCGAACACCGACCCTCGTCTACGCCTATTCCAATTCCAGTACGATACTTATACACGCGAACATCTATCTGCCATGGTCGACTCTATTGCTCTCAATTCCGGGACCGGCACCACCCCGTCTCCTCCCAGCCTCAACCATCTTTCGCGCGTCTCTGAGGTTGACGGATCAGTGGAGACAATGTCTCGGTTGAGGAGTGCGAAACGCGTCAAACTGAGCCCGCGAAGCGATTACGAAGAAGGGGAAGGAGAAGGAGAAGGCGCCTCGATCGCAAGACCAAAGGTCCTTGGGAAGGATTATGTAGGCGAGTCCAAGTCTCTTATGCAGCAGATCAAGCAGGCGCGGGACTTTTCGACTATATCCACCGTGGCAAGTTCCCGCAACGCGTCGCCTCCAGTTGTGAACGAACATTCAGGTACTGATTTTTTTTTCTGTTTTTGTATGGTGCTCTGAGACCCCTCAGGCTGGCCGTCGTCCTCTGTTATAGAGCACTCGAACGGCGGGTCGTTCACGGCTACCAGCTATCGGCAACAAGCAGCGACATTGATGGCCCAAATTAAGAACGACATGAAAGGACCAAAGCGTCTTTTCTCAGGCGATACAGCGACGTCATATGCTCGGGATAAATCTGGCTCATTCTCCTCGAGCGCAGATGCCGCTGTTCGTCCGGAGGACAAGGAGAACCACCGAGAAGTCTTCCATTGCAAAAACCCATCTACGAAACCTGCGAAATCTAAACACAAGCCAAGTCCTAAAAAGTCTCGGCGGTTCCAAGCAGAGCCGGACAATCTCATCGAGCACGTCGCTCAGCTATCCCTGCACGACCGGCGATCCTTCTCGAGCAGCTCGCTCCACTCCTCGCACCCCTCATCAACCCACCGCACGACCTCCACCTCGCGCAGCGCAAGCGCATCCCTCTCCAGCCGCCCCGTCTCCACGCTCTCAACCGCCCCATCATCGCTCGCGCCCCCGGCGTACCCCTCGTCGTCCCTGCGCACCGCAGACGACCTGAACCGCTTCGTGTCCTCGAGCACCGCGTCGGGGACGACGCTGACGTCGACGAGCGTGCCGTCGTTCGTGAAGCACGCGGGGCCGCCGCACATCCGCACGATCGCGCCCGCGGACATCCCGCCCGTGCCCGAGGTGTACAACGGGATGCTGTTCGACCGCGTCATGATGCGGTGGGTGAAGAACACGGCGCGCACGGCGCAGGAGCCCGGCGCGCGCGCGCCGTCTGAGGGGCCCAGCGAGGACCCGTTTGGGGATATCGAGAGCTTGCGGGACGATTCGCGCGAGCGGGGCACGGCGGCTGAGGCGGCGGAGCGCGAGATGAGCAGGATTGAGGAGCGGGAGGAGGAGGTGGTGGATAGCTTTTTGACGGACGAGCCGGCGGGGGGTGTGATAGGCATGGACATGAACAGTTTCCAGGACGATGCGACGACTGACTCGGACGACGACCACGACGACGGGGGGATTGGGGGGTTTCCTGTTTTTAGCTATTATGAGGCGCAGGAGTCGCTGTCCATGTCGAGCCCGCCGATGGAGGCGCATCTCGCGCTCCCGGGGACGACGAACACGCCTGCCATCCGTTCTGCGATGAAGAACACGCCGTCGAAGACGACGCCGCTGAACCGCGCGCACCGGCGTTCGGTGAGTTTTTCGGACGGGAAGCGCGAGGGCCCGATACAGGGCCTCGAGGAGAGCACGACGACCGACGGCGAGGACGTGGTGAGCGGGATCGTGCAGTCGGTGCGCTCGAAGCGCATCGCGCAGATGGTCGAGGCGCTGGAGGAAGGTGAGTAGCGTGCCGTCGCGCGTTTCTGATGTTTATTACTGGCTAGACGACGGGTACACTCCTACAAAGACAGTGACGTACGTGATACATGAAGAGGCGGGGCTGACGCGGCGGACGACGGCCAACGCGACTTTTCTTACAGAGTGTTCGTTTGCGGTGTCCCACGACCGGCTGGTGGAGGTGCTCACGGACGTTGAGCCGTTCACGCCACACTGGGACGAGCTGAGCTCGATCGACTTGTCTGGCAAGAGGCTGGAGAGCGTCGCGCGGCTGAAAGAGTTCTTGCCCCGTCTGGACGCGCTGAATCTGCGAGTTGTTTTGCATTGTGGCCGAGGCCGCTGCTGACTGTTTGGTAGGAACGGCAATCAGTTGTCGTGGCTGAGTGGGATCCCGGGGTCGGTGCGGACGCTGTCCGTTGCATCAAACAGGTGAGGTGTCTACGCGGGTCCAGACACTGTCGTTAATCCTCCGACGTTTAGCCTCACAGGGCTCACGTCGTACAGCCACGTACTGAATCTGGTGAGATTGGATGTCAGCCGGAACGACGTGGATTCTTTGAAACGTGGGTAGAATTATTTTTTTTTTCTGCGCGGTTAGAGTTTACGTGTTGCCTGCCGGGCTGCAGAGCTAGCATGCCTGCGGCATCTCAGGGAGCTCAAGGCGGACGGAAATAAGATAACGAGCGTGGAAGGATTGGAGCGCATGGACGGCCTCGTGAAGCTTAGTCTGCAGGGCAACACGATCGAAATGGTCGATTTCAATCAGAATACATGGTGCGTGGTGGCACATGGGTGGTCATGTGGAGGGACTGAAGGTTCTCAGGACCCGTCTGGGGATGCTGAATCTTAGCCAGAACAGATTAGGACGCGTGCTGGGGCTCGCATCACTGGAAGGACTGGTTTCATTGAATATAGGTATGTAAGATTACTTGGCGTGTGATGGGGTATCTAAGGGGGTTGCAGACAACAATGAGCTCGGGGAGCTCGAGGTAGATGGGAGGATGCCCAAGCTGCGGGTGCTCCGGGCGAGCGGCAACCGGCTGCGGGAGCTCCGGGTGGGGGCTCTGGTGAACCTTCGCACGCTGTACGCGGACAACAACTGCCTGACGGGACTGGTCGAGGTAGAGCGGTTGACTAGGCTGGAAAACCTTAGCGTGCGGAATCAGAGCGGGCGGGGGCTGTAAGCACAAAGAGGCTTCTTGATGATGATGGCTAAAATGATGTTTATGCAGGAAGCTTTTGACCCGCGATGTTCGCGATGTCAAGCGGTTGTACCTCTCTGGTGGGAATTTATTGTGGCGGCTGCATTTTGTGCTGAGACTTTACAGGGAACCCGCTGCAGGACGGGTTTCTGAACGAGGCGTGCTACAACCTGCAGTACCTGGAGGCGGCAGGGTGCCGGCTGACCGCGGTGCCCGCGGACATGGGGCGGCTGGTGCCGAACCTGCGGGTGCTGAACCTCAACTACAACTTTATCTCGGACGTGCGGGGGCTGGAGGGGCTGGGGCGGCTGCGGAAGCTGTCGCTGGTGGGGTCGCGGGTGGGGAGCACGCGGGCGCTGGTGCGGCTGGCGGGGGCGCTGGGGGACGCGGAGGAGCTGGACTTCCGGATGAACCCGTGCACGCTCGGGTGGTACTTGCCGGTGGTGGTGGGGGGCGGGCCGGGGAGCGACGGGGCGTTCCGGCGGGACTTGCCGGACGGGCTGTACCTGGGACGGCTGGGGTACCGGGGACGGGTGATGGGGGGCTGCTCGGGGCTGCGGGTGCTGGACGGGGTGGTTGTGACGGAAAAGGAAAGGACGAAGGCACATGAGATGATGGACGATTTGCGTTTGCGTAGATAAGCACGGAGGTGCCTGATGATCAAATTAAGCCATTTGGGGACGCGGGCCAGCTCGCGCCATGTGGGCGGCGCCGATTAATGTGGTTCGTTCCTAGATGCTACTCGCTCCCGGATTTGGAGTGAGCTGGGCTCGCTGGGCGCCTTAAAACGGTGTGCGTGTCGCTGGCCCCCCATCCCCCTGGCAATGCAGACTGAGCACACGCTGCCCGCGCACGAGCTGAATTCGTACAACGTCGCGCAGCTCCAGTACGCTCTGTATGCGCCGTCGTCTGTGCGCGCCCGCGAGCTGACCCGTCTCCGCAGCGACAGCAAGACCGACTTTCTCCCCCCCGATCTCGCCCCGCACGTCATGTCAGTCCAGTTTGTGCGTGTGTGGCCCCGCTGACGATCTGCAGCCCCATCGAGCCGGACCTCGACTACGACGAGCGCCGCATGTCCACCTCGGCCACGTCCACCACCGACACCGACAGCACCCGCGAGAAGCGCTCCCTCACCCCGGCCGACTGCCCCCAGCCCAAGCGAACCAAGCCGGACGCCGACCGCGTCCAGCTCCCGTCCATCTTCACCACGCTCGACGAACCGTACCGCCGCGTGTCCCCCGACGAGCCGTACCGCCGCGCGTCCCTCCCGACCCTCCGCCACGCCCCGTACCCGCGCCAGTCCTACTCCCCGCCCGCCCAGCCCCCGAACCTCGCCGCATACACCTTCCCCCCCGCCGACGACAGCGCCTACCTCTTTGCCCCGCCCGCCGAGCCCGAGTGGCCCGCCCCGATCGCCCGCCCCAGCTCGACCCCCGACCCGCGCCACGCCTCCCAGCCCGCGCTGTTCGCCGGCTCGGCCCGCATCTCGGGCCAGGACCGCAGGATCAAGAGCGAGTGGTCGTTCCCCGAGTTCTACTCGCCCCCCATGCCCGCCGCCGCTGCTGCCGGCCCGCCCGTGCCCGTGCCGAGCTCGCCGTCGCGCTCGCCCGCCGCCGTGCCGAGCTCGACGCTCGTCGACCGCCCGCAGCGCAAGCGCGGCAAGCTGCCCAAGGAGACGACCGACTACCTCAAGGCGTGGCTCCACCGCCACTCGGACCACCCGTACCCGAGCGAGGAGGAGAAGAAGCAGCTCTGCCACGCCACCGGCCTCTCGATGAGCCAGGTCTCCAACTGGATGATCAACGTGCGTGCCCTGTCCTTGTCTCTGTCTCTGCTGACCCCGCCCAGGCCCGCCGCCGCATCCTCGCCCCGGCCCACCGCGCCGCCTCGGGCCCCACGACCACCGCGCCCTTCCCGCCCACGGCCCGCAGCACGTCCCTCTCGGGGCTCCTCGACCACTCGGCGCGCCGCGCGTCCATGCCCAGCGCAGAGAGCCTCCAGCTCTACCACCCCATGACCCTCCAGTCCATGCCCAGCCACCACACCGAGTACGCCTCGTCCACCCGCAGCATGCTCGGCGGCCTCCCCCTCATGCGCGGCACCCTCGCCCCCACAGACTACACCCAGAGCCAGCGCCACCACATGGCCATGTATTCCCAGGGCCCCCATTCCGCGGGCCCCTCTCCGTCCCCGCACCACTACAACATCTCCTCCGACGTCCCCCTCTCTGCCCCGCCCTACCACCCGTACCCGTCCTTCACACACAGCCCCCGCGTCCCCCCCGCCCAGCCAGAGCCCGGCTACTTTAACGACGCCCACTCCCATTCTGGCTCTGCCCCCGGCTCGGGCTATGCGACGCCCCAATGATCACTGGACTGTATTTACTCAAAAATTTGGACTACATACCACCTTGCTCCCATACCTATCCATTATCTATTCGGTCGCCGGTGTCGCTCTGCTTATCCCTTTGTCTAGAATCGTCACGTCTTGTCTACTTGCTGTCGTCCCGCCTCTGCTAACGTACACACCAAATAATATGTATTCTTCCCGAACCGTACCATTACAATCGCAATCACCCAATCTTGATCGCAATGGAAGTCGACTTGATTTTTCTACTGGTATACATTTATGCCTCCGCGCGGGAACAAAGACCACGGACGCGTCGTGGCGGCGCACGCCCACGCCCACGCGCCCGAGTCGACTCGATCGATCCAGATGACGATGATCCGCCGCACGCCCGATTAATGCAAAAGTGCCTTGCAAGGCGCGCTCCTTTTTCTTATTCTTTTCATTAGCATTATATTCAAATGAAATCAGTATTATAGTGGTGCATAAATGATAATAGTAATTTGCACGCCGCGCCGCGCCGCCGTCCCGATCCCAATCCCAGTCCAAATCCAAATCCCGATCCCGATCCCGATCCCCGATTTCGATCCAGTGCTGCAGGGTTGTGACCCGCTCGCTACCCCGGTCTGCTCGACGCTCGACGCGAGTCGGAGGTGGGCGCAGCACGACGCGACGCAACGCACCGCACCGCCTGTGCGCTTGCGATCAGGGCTGGGAAGGCACCCCCGTAGCTAGTTCCGTGCCCATCCTTCAATCGTATGTAAAGAATTCGGGGGTTCGATGTTAGCCTGAGAGTTTAAATTGGACGTGCGGAACGCAGACACGTCGTTGAAGCAGCGCTGCGCATCGCGCAGCGTGCAGCAAGTGTAGTGTAGTATAGTATAGTATAGTATATTAAAGCAAGCAAGTACGCGAGAAACCCCCTCGAAAAAGCGAAAAAGAAACCGCCCCCAAGTGCGTGCGTGCGGGCGTGCGAGAGCAAGGCACGCTTATGGATATATTGTGATGCGGATGCGGAACCCCAGGGAACCAGCGAACCAGCGAACCCGGGACGGGGGTCGTCTTTTTTAGTCGTCTGCGTGTTGCGCCGTCGCGGGCTGGGCCCCCCGGTCCCTTGTAAGTCTGCGAGAGTGCTAGAACTAGACGGAGCGTCCCCCATTTCGCGCGCGGCTCTGGGTCTCTGCCCCCCCCTGCGCGGGGATCGCGATTCGCGATTCGCGATGCAGAAGGAAGAAGAACGAGGGCGGACGGACGGCCTGCCTGCCTGCCTGCCTGCCTGCGAGTCGTCCGAATAGCAGGATAGTATATCTCATGAATAATGACGCTGCATGACTCGTTCACGTCCCATAAAAGCAGGGCCGGTGCATCGGACCAAGTACATACATACTGCTATTATTGTTCCATATGAAGGGGCTCCGCGCAGGAAGAACGATGCACTTGGCAGCGACGCGGACGCGGACGCGAGAGCGACTCGGATATTGGATATGCATGTCGATGTACGTAGCGTAGCGTACGTACGTTACGCCCCCCTCGCTTTCTTCATTTTGCGCGGGGGTGGACCCCCGTTCGTGATGCTGATGCAGCAAGCGCCGAAGACCCAGGAGGTACAAGTCAGCTTTCCTGATAACCTTGTTCCAAGCGACCGCGATGGAAGGTGTTCTTCTTGCGTTAAATCTAGACTGGCGCACCACGATGCTACAGAGTTTGATGGGGCGACGCGGTATTAAGTGCCCATCTGATAGGATTTTCTTTTTCTTGGGGTGCTCTGGTGCTGCACGGAGGCGCCGCAGGCCGCAGGAGACGAAAAAACACATCAACGGACGAGAGAAAAGGCCGCAATTACACGCCCAAGAACACCAGCAAGTCCAACAAGTCCTTTTTCTTTTTTTTTCCACTTTGCTGAATCCAGTTACATAGTTGAACCAGGGTCGAATATACATATATAAAAAAAACGCCCGGCGGCGTAATTACCAAAGGCAAAGCATGAAGAAACCAATGCTATCCGCCGAGGCGCCCGAGCAAGGGGGTTAAGGCAAATCCCCGTGGATCTTTGCTCCAGCTATTTTGCTCCCCAGACAGAACGGACGATTAGCAAAGGGGGGGGCCTGCCTTGGACACCAGAAGGACTTGGTGCGCCCCTTCTTTCCCACGGGCCCACACACGCCCACGCCCGCGCCCACAAGAAGCGTTGGAAACGCACGCGCGCGCGCGCGCTGGGCGCTGGGCGGCGAAAACGGAGGGGGGGGGCCAAGTTGCAGAATCGTACGCGGAGATCTCCCTGATGAGGGGTCAGGGTAGAGTATCCTCGTGAAATGCCTCCCTATCATTTCTGGGTCTAGAGCAAATCAGAGAGGAATTGGCGCCGCCTTCTGCCGCCCTGTGTGCGAGGCTCGGTCGTCGGGTTTTGCAAGCCTCGCCCGAGTTTTTTTATACTCCATCAGGTTCTGTGTGCAGAGTAAGAAAGCTGGATGATCGTGAACATCAGGCGATTGATGATGGGGTTTGTACACAGATGTGAAACTTTGCCGCCTGCGTACACACGACGACGACGATGACGGGCGGGGAGGTTGCGTACGTACGTACGCACCGTTAGGGAAACCAGGCTCCTGATCCCCTTCCTCCGCAGGGACGCCCACTCAATGTTGGTATCATAGAAAACCTCCCACACAGATGTTATCAACCCATCATCATCTCATCTTGGGAAATCCCATCCCGCACTCTGGAGAGAGCCCCGGATCTTGGTGTGCATCCTGGCTCTCTCCATTAATCGTGGGCCAATGGCGGGGCGCGGGCCTCAAGGCAAGGCATTGTGCACGTTCGCATCACTCCGAGTCGGATGGAACGCGGAAAGAAACTTGAAGCGCGTCCTTGTACTGGCCGCTGACTCCTCGAGCGCATGGTCGCCTCGTCTGGTGTCCTTTTCAGCCGTGATGGGGCTCCACCGTGTATCGTCTATTATGGAACTCGCTATTTTGGGCCACGCTTTGGTTTTCATGGAAATAAATGCAATTCAGTTTTGGACGCCGGAAAATACATCTTGTTTCTGACCCCAGAATTGCTGATAGCTAGCTCCACTGGCAACAGGCGCGTGCGTCAAGGTTGCTACTGTCAGGCTGGTAACCAGGAGCTGAGACACCACGACACTGATCTGGATTCTGGATGGCGACTCATTGTACATACGCGATTATCCATTCATTGCATGTCTTTGTGCGAAGAATTGCTCAGCAGCGCAGTGATCGATGCCTCGTGTCGATATCGATGCACGCACCGCCTCCCCTTGTACCCACATGGAGTATCTTCTCCCATTGTCCAAGTGAGCAGCACCTGGCCGCGGAGTCTATAAACAAGATTGGTGTGTAGGACTCGTGGCTCAAGGTCGGTATCACCGACATCAGGTGCTTATGCGATTTTGGCCGTATCGACTCTAGGACTGAGCCGGCAACCAAAGTCTGCCGGGGTGTGTGCATGTGCAAGCGATATTAGGAATCGGTTTGTTTCATTTGACAATGTTTTTTTTCCCGTAACATGGAGACAAACAAGGGGATCGCATCGGGTAGTCGAATCTCTGCTCGTATGTCGATGAAGGACACTTTACCAGGCAAGCATAATGGCGGTCAGCGTTTCCAAGTGCGCCACGCCGACGGCCTTTATTCTACCCTGATGATCGAACGAGGCGACGTGTGTGATGGTCGACGGCCTTTTGATACGAGTCTGAGATATATCTTGTTGCGCGCGGGTTACCACTCATTCGTCTCCCCGACCAGAGAAAAATTTCGAGCCATCAGCGTCCTAGGGTCCGCCTTTGAACACCGCCATATGTCCCTATTTGAACAAAGGAAAACTTTGTATGTACATACATAGATACAATGCCCGACCCTTGACTTACGCCCACCGACGCCCACGAACACCCGCGTTCCTTCAGTTGTTAATCACAGTGATCGGTGTTTGTCTTGACAGATAATGTCGAACATCCACAGCCCACTTCCATGCTTAGCATAATCTGATTCCGATGACATGGATGTCACTCCTCGAACAGGGCACTAACCCTAATTCTACAACTCTTTGGCACACTGAGAACCTGTTGGCGCCCTCCCGGCGGCAACATATGACTGATCGCGTTCTTTTTAAAGTTTGGCTCACTGTTCGACTCGCACCGTGGTACTGAGTCGCTTGGGGGGCTGTCACTCTAGCTTCTCATGTGCTTCCGTTAAAATAGCGCTGACATTTCATGATCATGACGCATCCTCACTCCTCCTTCGCGGACTCTTTGCCATCAGGCAAGGCTGACGTCACTCTCAGAGCAAAGCATCTTGCGTTGAACCAAGTGGATGAGCTGAGTTATCATCTCCCAAGCTATGCTCTGCTTCGCCGTCAGCATCAATGCATGGATCGCATTCGCATAAGGCAACTGCTCCGGACCTCAATTCCAAGTCGAGCCCCGAAAAGCATGTTATCGATGGCAAGCACCCACGGCGACCCGAAATGTGGCAACGCGAGCTCGTTATCAAAGTGATTTGCGTTCGAACCTAGTCCTTGATACGATCCCATTCGATTAGCACTAACTATGACCTAGTCGCAGAGTATCTGCGTTTGGTTGGGGAGCGTAGATTGCGCATATCCTTGTCCAGAAAAATCATCATAACGAGATGTATCAGATAGGGGAGAACGAATGGGTCTATCGGAAATCAGACACCGATGAACAATGGACACGATGAACCTAGCAGGAACTCTCGGCAACGGGGAGAGTTCGGGCTGATTACACGTTCACAGCAAGTCTCCATTTACGGCTTCTGATTCTGTTTCCAATCCAAGTCTAGTCGGTCAAGTGATCATGGAATCAACCCACAGTACGAGAGCGGAGAAGTCAGACTAAAAGCGATAGATATGTACCATCAAATGAACCCGTGTAACAGCTATTGGTATTGGTGTGTATCGGTGCTTCAACGTCGACGAGTATACTAGTATAATGGCATGAAGACACGTAATCGGAGGAGCAGTGCTAGACACAAGGGGGTGCACGGGGTTCGGACATGACGAACGAACGGAGTGGTAATGCTATAGACCGGGTACAAAAAGCCCGGGATGGACCGAGAAATGGAAGGGAGGGGAAGAAAGATTCTGTCAGTAAGCGGTGCTTCGAACTGCCGATATGCCGGCAATGCAATTAGGAGAAACGGAAGGAATTGATGAAGGAGAAAGGCAAAAGCAAATCTAGAACAAGCACAAGTCGCAAAGAGCTTGCGAAAGAATGGAATGCACAGAATAGGGTAAATAAGATGTGGAGTACCATGGTTCATAAGAGATCTAGGACGATATAGATAGGAGTCTATGATGGTCAGATACAGTATATGTTCGCAGCGGAGTGCATGTGAAATGATAGAAGCCACAAAAAAGGATCGAGAGGTATGAGGAGGTTTTTCGTGTTATCTGTACCACGGGACATTGTACCAGAACAGGGGTAACAAGCAAAATCTCCATACACCATAGGTGTGTAATGGATAACCCCAACCTCTGTAAGCCATAGCTGTGTTCCAAGATCATCTGACCATCTGGACACGAGGGAGACAAAAATGATCAGCGAAACGAGTGGCGTCGCTGCAAAAGGAAGGAGCGAGCACAAAGGACGGGATGCACTGATAAACAAAAAATAAATTTTGAGATAAGAAAAGTCGCGGCGAAAGGGCGGCGAGGGAATAGATTAAAATGGGGCTTGGTCACAAGGGAGCCTCTGATGGCTCGAAGCAGTATAACGGAGCCACAAGAAGAAAAGTAAAGGCACGAAGACCGTTTTCTGCTTCAGGCCGCCGCTCCAAGCATTGCATATGGAGAATCAGGAGGCAGTGTGAGCAAAGAAGGCGTAGACTGGTTGTGAAGGGGACGCGAAAGAAGTCAAATGAAGAAGATTTGGTAAGATCTGATGGTATTGGGCCCGAAGTGGCAGGATCAATCAAAGACCCTAACGATGGCCCCATGCGTTTGCGAGTCGGAGGAAGAAACAAAGGTAAGAGAAAGATCTCATCTTGGTGTGAAAGCGAGGAGTGAGAACGAAGTGGAAAACAAAGGTTTGTGTGAATTTACGAGGGGAACCGAGAACCGGACAGGAGAAAGAAACGCAAACGGAAGCAAAAAAAAAAATCAACAGATATCAACGGAAACGGAAGCAAAAAACAGTAAACGCATAAGGAAAGTCGAGCCCGTGGACGAAGAGACGCGCGGGAATAAATAGACGATCCACAAAGAAATAACAACATCTCAAAACAGAGACACGCAAGAACTTCGGAGCAAGAAAAGCATAGAGGGTGCAAAATGAAAGTAGATGGGAGTTGTTGTCTGTCTGGGGACTCGCGGATGATCAAAATACGCGAGGCCGCGGTTCCGGAGTTCCGAGATGGTTGATGGCTGATGGAACGGATGTGTTTAGTGGGAAGAACTCGACAGAGACGGAGAATGAGGTGGAGCAGTGGGCACGGGAAGTGATACTAATGGTTGGTCGTGACGGACATAATGAGGAGAGTGGAAAACTTGAGTTTGTGGATAAAAGGATGACCAAGGGAAGAACAATAGCAAAACAAGGGAAATGCAAAGAGGCAATGGCATGCTCACTAATTGTTTCTCTTTTCGACAAGATGCTCTCGTCCATGGAAAAATTCCAGGTTTCGGATGAGCGTGGCGAAGAAAAACTGTATTCTGAACAATTGAGGGATAAGAGTAACGTTAGCGATAATTGAAGAACAATGAATCGGTCGAGAATTCGAGAATGGACCTGGAACAAAAGCCGCGAACACGAATTCGACTGCGAACTGGGTCACGATCGATCGCAAGCGCTTGGACAATGTGTGAACGAATCAAAACAATTGAAATGACTCTGTAGGCGAGCAATGTTGAACCACGACCGGACGATCGATCGATACGACCAGCGCGTAACAAGGACCCACGTAACGTGCGAAAAATCAACACGAGCCGAATAAGCAGGAGGGAAAGTGAATCATAAGAAGACATACAACCTGATACACGGCTAAGACACGGACTCTATAATCGCGTTCTCCTAGGCCATATCTCCAAAAAAAAAAGAGAGAAAGGTATAGATCGTAAATACCATTCACATCAGAAAAAGTTATCACCGCCGACAGGGTCAGAAACCCAAAGGGTGGCTCTGAGACGATGATCCCCGTTGAAGAAAGAGATCGCAAATCAGAAGAAAAGAATTAGCAAGCCTAGATTCAGAAAAACATGATGCATGACGGGAGTTGTAAGGCCGCAAGCGATATCACCGCAGAAAGAATGGCAGAAGCGCGGAGAAAGCAAAGAAAAGAATGGGATTCACATCGGCACCACCAGAGGATTCAAAGTCAAGTGGGAACACGGGTAAAGGAAATCAAAGGCGACACAGGAAAAAAGGATGGGAATTAAAATGCGCAGGCCGAGACCAGCAGATGGCGAGAGACACAGTCCAGGAGGAAAGAATGGAACTCTGAAGCGCATAGAACCAGGAAAACACGGGATTGAAACGCGTATGAGATGGCGGGAAATATTCAAGAATGGAGATGAGACCAATTGAAAGCAAGCGACGTGCATTCCACACGCTCGCGGCGATGGCCGAAATGCTCGGGTCGATCCACGATCTGCTGTGTTCGCCCGACGTGCGGGAGATCATCGATGTCCACCCAAACGACCCGGCCGCAGATGCTTTTCCTGATTGGCCAAACTGGCAAACGATCGTCGATGACTACCGCGCGGATGCGCCGACCATCGCGCTCGTCGCGGCAGTGCGGAGGGCGCAGATCGGGCGGGAGCCAGTCCAGCTCGCGGGCACGGTTGCACAGGACGGGTTTGGCATGTCGCCCAAGAAACACCACGAGGTCACGCGGATGAGCCAGTTCATCGCGAGCCTCGCACTGCCAGACGGCGTCCACATCGTCGATGTCGGCGCGGGCCAGGCTTATCTAACACGCGCACTCCACGCGCTCCTCGCGGCACCCGCACTCGCCCTCGACGGCGATCTCGGCCAGACACACGGTGCCCGCGCTCGCACCGGTCCGGCGCTCACCGGCATCACGCACCGCACGGTCCACCTCACGCCCGCCACACTCGTGTCCGCCATCGACGCCTGGGTGCCGCCCTGCGCCACACCTGTCCCCGTCCTCCTCGTCGCCCTCCACGCATGCGGCTCCCTCACCCCCGATCTCTTTCGCGCCGTCCTCTCCCTGCCCAAAAACCACTCCTGGTACCCCGCCGCCGTCGTCGCCGTCGGCTGCTGCTACAACCTCATGCACCCCGCCGACTTTCCCCTCCACGCCCCCCCCCTCCCCGTGCCCCTCCCTGCATCTGCATTCCAAATGGCCGCCCAGATCCCCGACACCTGGCTCCTCACCCCCGCTCGCCTCGCCTCCGTCTCCCTCGCCATACGCAAGGTCGTCTGGCGCGCCCTTCTCGGTCGCATCTACGCTGATGGCACGTCCCCGGACAAGGACACAGGCAGCACACCCGCCATGCGCCGCCTCGGCCGTCTCCCTGACTCTGCATACGACTCTTGGCCAAAGTTTCTCCAAATCGCGTCTCAGCGCATCGGCGTCGACCTCGCCGGCCCCGACCCCCCCTTGGAGCCCCCAAATCCAGATCTGCAGCGTCGTCTAGAGTCTCTGCATGTCCTCAGATGTCTTTTGGGGCCCGTTGTCGAAAGTTATATCATCCTGGACCGGATTGAATGGTTGAAGGAGCAGGTGCAAAAGTCTGAGCTGCTGAATGTATACGTTGTCGAGGCTGTTAATCTGTTTGATCAAGCCACGGGCAGTGGCAGGAACGTTGCTCTTGTCTTGAGGCCTGGTTGACGTGATTGATTGTGGCCATATCTCCCTGGAGGTCCATCGATCACCTCGATCTTTTGTGCAATAGCGTAAATTAGAAAGAAGTACGCCCTAATAACTTGTCATCAACCGACATTACAACGCGAACAAGCAATCTACATTCAACTATGACCCTGCACGCTAACTCGCCGCCAAAGAAATCGCGTTCGTCCACAGCCGACACTAGTCGTAACTTGTAGTAGATCAGTGATGACGTCGAGGTGATATCGTACATAGTCAATGAAAATGAGATGGATGTATATTCAGGTAGATAATGACAATGATCGTCTCATGAGTAAATGTAAGACTCAACGGCGCATCTTCCTGGACTGCTCAATAACTATGAGTGGTTCCGTTCAAGCTTGTCTTCATCCAGATCAAGGCGCGAAAATCAACATTCCGCTGAAGTGTGATGTCTGTGTAATAGTCGCATCGTTCTCTTTGCCGAGCGCACCCTCCTGAGACCAGACAACCGAGATTTACTACGAGTGAGCGTTTATTGTGGGCCATCCAGGATCAAGCGGAGAACAGTATCCCATTTATCTTTCGACTGAAAAAGTCAAGCTCTCGACTTGAGACTCAACAGCGCATCTTCCTGGGACTGCTCACTCACTATGGGTGGTCCCTTCAAGCTTGTCTTCATCCAGATCAAGGCGCGAAAATCAAACAATACGCTGAAGTGTGATGCCTGTGTAATGGCCGCGTCCTTCTCCATGCCGAGCGCACCCTCCTGACACCAGACAACCGAGACTCACTCCGAGTGAGCATTTTTGGGTGCCATCCAGGATCAAGCGGAGAACAGTATCCCATTTATCTTTCGAGTGAATAAGTCAAGCTCTCGACTTCAATGGAACAAACGCCGTCCAAGAACGTCCCCAAACTGCTAAAATTCCACTTTGAGCGGCTTTAAACTTGACAGTTGTGCAAGTCCCCTTGCAGTTCATCCGAAAAACCGGGGTGACCATCTACAAATCCACAGAACCACCAGCGAGAAGCGAGTGCAGCCCCATTCTCGCCCAAGGATCACATCCCCGCTAGCCTACCAGCCTTCCTGCCCATGATCCCTTAGTCAAGGGATCGCGGATGTGCAAGTCCTGCAGTACATTCGAATTCCCAAACGGGCGCCAACCGAGCGTGCGTTGAGCTCGCCGGCAGGGACCAGCGTCCGAAGCACGTCAAAGATTGATTTCCTCCCAGTGCCGCCGTAGATGCGTGCGTGACATGCAGGGGGACAAGAGCCGTGATTCCCAAGTATAATCGCGATGAGATGAGGTGGCGCACAAGAGGGTGTCTACAATCGTCTGTCAAAGATGAGGGTAAGATGTGCTAGGTCGGGAAGTGTTAACGATAAGTATAAGATGCGTATGAATGAATGAACGTTGGCGTATTCGGCTATGCTAGGATGACAGCCAACCGACAGAGAAGATCTTTGAAGTTCCGACTAGAGAGTACTCATGACGCAAGTGGCATGAAGCTCGGGCAGTCAAGAGACAATAACAGTGAGTATGACTTCTAGAGGAAAATCCAAGTCCAAGTCCCAATATTGAGTCTTGAGTATTGATGCGAAATTGATTTATTTTTAATCTTACGGATAAGATTAACTGATTAGATCAGTATAAATCTATTCACTTAGTTGCGTCGGGCTCAGTTACAC
>JAGGAQ010000109.1:0-46169 GCA_017657225.1 Termitomyces sp. T69sscA
ATCATTATTACGAAAACCCTGTTTTACCTTACATCAGTATGATTCAAATAGGAGTATATATCGTACGCATTATACTGCGGTTCGTGTCATCCTTGAATAACGAACCCCACGTATGTGCTTCATAAATATTTGTATATTAAAATACTCACGAGTCATCCTTGAATAACGAACCTCAGTTCGAATAGATATATTTTATCTGCGCTATGCTTCGTCAAGGCTGCTGAAGATACGAACAGTCTGGCGAATATTTGGGAATTTGTATGGGTGGGTAAAAGCGACGGACGAGCATTCCAACGACCGTTTAGAACTGTAAGTGTAAGCGAATATGTAGCTAGAGTGGGCGAGCCAACAGTCAACAACATGGAAATAAAATTGTTGAGTTTATCTCCACTACAAAACGGCAGCTGCGAAACGAGAGCTAACCATGGTAGCAACCAGGAACTGAATTGTTGAGAAAAAAGAGACCATTGGAAAGGCTGAGGTCCTGGCCCGCACATGCTCTCACGCACAATTCATAAGTCATGCCGTGGCACTCGAGATAGGTACTTGACGCCCAGCATTGTCTGTACCGCCAATTTCACCCCAATGACCATCATTTATATCCTGAAAACACTGTTCGAAATTGGTTCCTGACACTGCATGGACAACTAAAATTATGGCAAGAATGAGTTTGTTTCTGTAGAAGCGTCCTATAGCTTCAATTAGAGAATATGCCGATACGATACAAAATGAAGTTTACCTATCTTATGAGGAGCAAGATAGGAGACCATCAAAGCTTTCTACGAGACATCAGAGGTACCGTCCCGGCTATGAACTGCTTCAAACGTTTGGTGCTAGTATGATGTTGTTATATTGTGTGCTGTGCACTTTTCAACTGAAGCATTTTGGATTGGCTACGAGAAATCGCTCTGTAGCCCCGATTTGTCATTGGTGAGTGTTATGTCATAAGGGCTGAGCGCTGAGTCCGGAGTCCCGCTGTTCGTCCGCGCGCACTACCCACTTAGACTCCCTCCGAGCCCACGGATACAAGCCTCGGTTGTAGGCAACCATCCATCCATGAGGCACGTATATGTACTTGATAAGGTATACCATCGTACTGGCATGTTGTGAATGGTCGCTTGATCACAGATCATAGATAAGGTTCCGCTTCCAGCTCTTCGAGTCCAGTGAGATCACAAGGTATAATATACATACATTATGCGGCCAGAAGAGATATCAAAGCATAATCAAAAGGACACATGCATCCAACTACGTAGTGCGAATGAAGCTATGTTCGTGTGTTCTCAGCATGTCAGACTACGTTCAACATTGATTAGCGAGGGCGAATAGGATTGACAAATGTGACAATTTTCTCTGGATCACGTCACTGGTCTTGATTCAATGATAAAAATGATAGGTCGTTCAGTGTTACGTCGACTTCAATCTCTATAGTTTCAGATCTAATACATGAAACCTCGACGAGGCAAGGAAGAGGTAGATGTGATTCACATTTATTGACTTGTTACAGACAGTGGAGCCGAGATCTGAATTGGCAGGTCTGATTGATCTCTGATTACTTGCGAATGAATCAAGCTGGATGACTTGCCAGATTCAGGTGTTTGACGAACGAGTTATACTCCACGTGTTCTTTTTTATTACAAGTAGTTATACTCCACGAGTTTTTTATTCATGATAATGCCTCAAACTCGCCAATGCTATCGAGTCAAAGAGACCAACTCAGAAGTCCTCTTCAAAAGTGAATATGGCCCGATGGATCATATTGTCTAAGGAGGTCTCCCAAGCCCATCGCCAATTGTCAATGATAACTTCGCCCATCTCATGCAAACGCTCCGCTTCCTCCGAGGCTTCACAGCCATCAAGGATGAAGTCCTCATGGGTCAAAGTGAGGTAACTACCGTTTTTGAAGGACTTTTGTGCGATATCCTGAGCAAAAGGTCGGCGGAAAACGTCGTAGATGCGAAGTACAGTAGGAAGTGTTTCGCGTTTAGCCAATCGGTGGCCTAAAAGCTCGGCAAGGAGACACCCGTCCTGAATGGCAATCAACAGCTACAAAGAGTATAGATCGAACACTCACTTCAATTGCTTGACCGGCGCCAGAGCCTTGATGTGGAGCCATGGCATGTGCCTACATTATCCATACGAGTCGCACATCGACAGAAACACTGGGACTTACGGCATCGCCTAGCAGTGCAATTTTATCGGAAACAAAGGACTGAAGAGGCCTCACGGTATGAATTGCCCATCTGCTCATTGTACTGATACCCTTGGGTATCCAGTGGAATGTAAGGATTACGGTATCAGGGAGTCCCGATCGAATATCACCTACCTTAGTAAGTTCAATGAACTCGGGTTCCCAATGAGAGGTGGCATTCAAGAGGTCATCCTTCTCTGCGTCTTGAATCCACGGTCGATCGAAGGTAGTTCCGGCCAAACTGTCATTGATATGATACGCAACAATGTTGATCAGAGAGCTCTTAGCGATTGGATACGCAATGATAGCCTGAAAGCAGACGCCTTCGTAAACCTATGCGATGAAAAAAACAACAGACATTTGTATACCCAATCCTTTCCCAGGTACTGTGAAAGGTCGTCGTATGTCTGGAGCAGTACAGGGCTCTTGAACTCGAAACGCACCTCCGTTCCATAATCATGGATAACGTAGTTATCCAATTTATCGACAGGGACGAGAGCTCTATATGCTAATGCTCCAGTCCACGCTGGATGCACAGCAGCCAATAGAGTGTCTGCGTCCGCCGTACGACCTTCTGCGAGTGCTTTTTGAGCCTGTTCATGGAGGAATGTCTGCCTGACAGCTGATTTGATACCGTCCGCGCCAATTAAAAGGTCACATCTTGATATCGAATGGTCGTCGAAAAGCAGTTCGAGTTCACCGGATTCCAAGCGTCTGTATGTTTTGAGTCTCTTGGAATACTGAATTTGGCAAGAAAGATGTTTTACGAGCACGGCGTGAAAATCAGCGCGGTGGAAGAACAAAAGGGTTCCTGAAAGACAGTTCATGCATGTAGCAGCAGGAACATGAAAGTGTCGATTACACTTACCATCGCTAATGATACGACAAAATGAATAACCGTTAAACTGATCACTCTTTCGTAGCTCAAGAGTGCACACTGGGGAAAATATCAATATTCGCACGGAATCGAGAAGAAAATAGCCTGTCAAATCATTACCAGGTTCATCGCTTGGAGGCCTCGAAGCATATTGTGCCAAATCCTCAAGACCAATGGCCATCAAAGCCCTCCAAGCCCGAGGCCATATGCCAATACCTGCTCCAATAGGTGAAAATTCACTTGCAGCCTCGAAGATTTCAACTTCAACGTCCGGATATCGTGACATTGCAACAGCAAAAATCAGTCCTCCCACTCCGCCTCCACTGGAAGTAAAATTGTTTATGATTAAAACTGATTGGGCGAGAAAAAAAAGCTGGAAACATACCAGACTGCAATATTGAATTTCGGCTTGGACATCGTCGTTCACCGTATCTGAAATCGAAAAAGGACACTGTCGAGTGACATACGGTGACATATTCCACGCAAGTCAGCAGATCAAGACGAACCATATATGGCGCAGTTTTGTCATGTATGGTCTCAAGACTGGGAAGACACGTCTTTTTTGAGAACTTGTCCGATCGCGTAAGACGAGACCTCCACGAATGCACCCACGTGCAACATCTCTGCCCAAATCCCGTTTATGAAGGGTCTTGTCGAGTGTGGGTTTCAGGCGGGATTAATGACCCATGAAGTACCTTTCGATGATCAATCCAAAATACATTTTTACAAATTAAAGGTCCATTTGATCATGGTCTGGGTAAGGATCGGAAGTTGACGAGACATGAAGCACGTCGGTGGGGTAGAGAGGGTATGGAGGGCCGTGAAATGTCATGAAGAACTTAAAAAAAGAAAAAAATGCAACAAAGTCCGTACTGTATGAGTGTGACAAAGGAACAACAAAGAAGAAAGCACAACGAAAGCACATGACTCAGCTCTACGAATACCTCCTGTCATGTCCTTGGACAGACCTCGGACTCGGTGAATTCGCGACATATGAATCCCACCCCGACTCCGAACTCGCCATCCTGAACCCACCGTCATCCTTATACGGCGATCCCAGCGCCAGATTCACCGTACTCCCATTCCACGCATCACTGTGATTATCATGCTGTAAGGGAACAAAAGCACTCGAGTCAGAATTCCTGAATCCTCTGTGGGCTCCAGCCGCCAGCGCCGTGGCACCTACTCCGCCTCCCGTCATGGCGTACGAGGTCGTGGAAGCAGCGGTGCGGCGCCGACGACGAGCGAGTAAAAGACCAAGAAGCGCACCCAGAAGACCAATGACCGCTATAACACCAACAACACCGCCTATGATCGCCCCCGTATGCGATCCACTCGCGCCGTTGTCCTTGTTGTTCTGGTCAGAGTTGGAGGAGGACGACCCGTCGCCCGATTGAATAGTAGAGAGAGTGACGCTTGCTGGGAGCTCGCTCGGTGGGGCGGTGGGTTGTACGCCCATTGCGCCGCTCCCGACAATGACCATGGTACCGTTGGATGGTATTCCGTTGATGGTCACAAAGAGAAGTGCGGGTCCAGGCTGGAGGATATTGGGGTTTGGTGCCTGGGCCACATGAAGAGTGATGGAGCCATCGTTGTTGACTGTGAAGGTATTGTTGAGCTGCACATAGCGCTGGCCCATGTTCATGGCGTGTGTTGTGAAACCGCCGCGCACGAGAGAAACGGTAGTTTTAGTAGCTGCGGCGTTCGCTGATCCGGTGTAAGAGGATTTGGGTATAGTGAGGTCGAAATAAGGACCGCCGTAGGATATCGTTTTCGGCATTCCTGAAGGAACAGGGCGCGTCGATGCGTTGAAGTACGGAGGGTAGAAGATTTCTGCGCGGTATTCGGTGGGGAAAAAGGTACTGATGTTGACGTCTACATTGGGGTTCGAGCCAGCGATGAGGACCGATGCGTCAGGGAGGAGGATAGCAGACGAGTGGTATAGGCGAGCGATACTAGATGTGTCGAAGCCAGTATTAGACCATCGCTGGCCCTTGGGTGCATTAGGGTTATAAATGGCAGGTGTACCAACAGGACCAGAGGCCAAAGACATTCCGAAGGGCATGTCACCATAGAGCGCAGTCTGCCCGGTCTCAGTAGCGTAACCAGCTGTGCCGTTGAGACCGCCGTTGACAACGAGCATCGTGGCATCAGGCAGAATTATAAACTGACCCATCGTCCTACCCTCGAGCATCTCGTCATCCTTCTCGTAAGCAGGAGCAGAACCATCTGCAGGCTCTGGCGTCAGCCTTTGACAGTCCCTAGAGGCAGGGTATTCCCATGTGTTGATCGCAGGATTCGCGTAGTTGCCCCAGGCTTCATCTGGCATGTCAGAACCACCGCAGAAGATGATGGTGGGGTTCCAATTATTGTCGGGTGTAAGAGGAAGCATAGCAACGGCGCCAGACGCGGGATAGACACGGACGACGTTGCCAGGCATGCCTGGAAGTTGAGTCTCGATGTTGTTGTTGTAATCCCAGATCACTAAACGGATATGTTTATTTAGAATGAAAGTCATGAAGCGAAGGACACGAACTGGTAGAGACGTTGGCCTGAACGAGCATCTTGCCAGAGTTGAGCAGGAACGCATGGGCATAAGCATTGAGACCAGATGTTTGGATCAAAAAGTCCAAGGTCTGAACTCCACGTCCGTTAGCTGGGTAGAACTCGTACGTGTTTTCCGCGGCACCACCCTCAAACTGTGGATCGGTGTTGGGATAATTTCGGTTAATGTAGCCTCCATTTACAAAACCACCGATTAAGACTATGGAGCCATCAGCAAGCGCCTCAGCTGATGAATACCATCGTTGTTTCTGCATTGAAAGTAAGCCGGGATCATCGAACCACTGGCAATCAGGCGATGCAAAGTTGTCCGAGTTTGTGCATGGATTTAATATCCGGATTGCCTTTGATCCATCGAAATCTTGATATTCGGCATCCCAAGCACCATTGCCTGAGGGATTTTTCTGTGAACCGATTACACCTCCCCGACCGATTGCACCGTTTCCGCCAAACGTAACCCACGACCCGTTTGGTAGATGCATTCCTGACGCGCAGAAGACATTTGTGCGCACGTCCATGACATTCGCTTGACGCGAGGCGATGTCCCTGCTTCGCGTTAGATATTCAACAAACACAAAGGAGAAGACGTACCAAACCGAACCCCAAGCTGGGTGACCTGCCACTGTTGCAGCATTGCCCTCTGCTTTATCTAGGATGTAAACTTTTTCTTCGTTGCCCAAAAACATCTGACTTCTTCAGGGTTGTCGCCAAGATGACCTAGAAGTTCACGCACCATCATTGCGCTCACTAGAGTGTTCCCTCCATCCGCGAACGATCCTGCACTCGCAGCAAATACTGGAGAAGACGCTGAGGCCAGAAGGGCCAGCAAGGAAAGCGTTGAGAACATTGTTGAGACGAGGAAAGAAAGATTAGAGTGAATTAAACGAAAGAATGTGGCGGAATTGCAGGGAAATAGTAAGACCGGCAGGGTCAAGGAGAAGAGGGATGGCGGAGGCGTGGAGAGGAAACTTGAGAAATTGCCTGATCCTCGGCCGGCCGTAGGCGTTTATGGCACAGCAATTTGGACCCCCGACACCCCACGGTTGCGTTTTGGTTCCGTCAAGAACACACTTGAACCTTGTTTCCAACTACCTACACTCATTCAAAGGCTTCTATAGAAAGGCCACAGAGCTCCCTTCTACTTTCCTAGAGTGTATTGACTCTACTATTTGTCGACGAGCTCGTTTTGCATGTCCCACATAATTTTTTGTGATCGACATTGATGACAATCGATCGGCCCGAAGGCTTCGGCCCATTCATGTCGGACTTTTGTTTCCATTCCGAAGACAACTGCCGCTCTTGTGCTCCACCTGATCTGTTCAACATTCTCGGAAAAAATTGCATCTGCACGCAGTCCTACATTGGAGTTTATCAGGTACTGAAATCTTCGACACCTGATCGATGTGGTGGTAGGGTAGCTCTGTGGGTTGCTTTGCACGTTCTAACCTTACTAACCCCACCTCGGTATGTACTGGCCGACATCGATCTCCAGTTTGCACAAATCAGGACTTCTTCTTTAGTTGAACCGATCGTCCTGGAGTGTTTGTATACACAGCCTCGTCATTAATTGATCCACATAGGTAAGGAACAAAAGGGACAAAGCCATTACCATCAATCATCGTCCCGCTTTCCTTCTAGAAATCCTGGATCTCATGTCACATCTGGGTCATTCTCACTCACCAAGGAATAAATTTAGAACAACAATGCGTGGACTAGATCTAAAACTCGACCAGAATTCGATGCTTGATTGCAGAACCGGGACAATGTGTCGTCGATGCGAGGACCTCTGGGACCGGTCTGGACGATGTGAAAAAGGCTGTCACTCAAGAACAAAGATCATGTGTATCAAGAACTCTCCCTTTTCCTTCTTTCCTTCCAAAGTACACGTTATACATCAAAAACCAATCAAAACGACCGGCGGCGATGGTGTCTTTTGTCAAGTTGTCTGAATGAGGACCAGTCTTGCTCGACGTCCCACCTCGCTCACTGAGGAAGCATGTGCAGCCACGCTCGACGGTTCGGAAGCATATGGGACCTCTGTACTTCCGAAACACCTGACTTGGACGCTTGTAAGGCCAAATTTTATATAATCTTCACTTTTGCATACGTTGGTGCTTTGGAATGTAAGTATCCTGTCAGCCACATTACTATGTTCCAGCCAGAGGTTGTCCCATATTGAAGATGCGAGTATCCCCGGACAACCGGGAGCGGTCCCTGGTAGTTTCTTCAACCAACAGCGGATTATGGCTACGTATTGGCTTTATTCAACTGCACCAGTCCAATATAACTGTACCGCTGCGATAGAGGAGCCTCATATCTTGTCCTCCCAGACTTCGATCAGGTCCCGTGGCCATCCTTGAACGCTTTGTGCTTTATTTCTTATGAATTGTCTGTTGGATTGCGTCCTTTTGTGAATATTCTCTTGTCTACCTGGTCTTCAATTCCTGATACCATTCATCTATCATATACGTGTCTCTGGTCAGTCTTCTGCTGCCTTTAGGCCGAACCCGAGGCTGGACATGATACCCATCGATCGCAAACAATCTTGATTACCGAATTCACATGATTGTGTTGTACTTTCGGCAAAGTCATACCCACTTGATGGAAGACGAATCATCAGGAAGCGGTTTTCGAGTATTCCAATAAAGAAGAACAAGTCAATGTATAACGCATAACTACACAGGTTTTATAAGAATAAGAAAATACAAGAGTACCACATGCGAGGTCATATGTGGAGGATGAACTAGTTGAAATGATTCCCGGGTCTCGGAGACTGAAAAGTAAGCATCGCTATCCATGTTGTGGGATTGATACAACGACTATATCATGCATTACTACAATGGTGCTTGACGATATCAACAACGTACCGGTCATGACACTTAGTATCAAGCCAAGTTCCCCTCCGAAGGGAAAAAAATTACTGAACCTCGTATAAGGGACCGATGATGTTTGCAGTGAAATCCGTCAATCTCGCTACGTCTTCCGGGGTTATTTCGTCAACATGTCCTGTCCTAGAAGTCATTCATGAGCTTTGCATGACCCGATGGTTGAATCGTCACCCAAGAATCATTCTCACAGATCACTATCGAAAGTAACTTCGAACTCTGAACAAGGAGGGTCAATGGTGAACGTGGTGTCGTCGTTCAGCTACAAACACTCACGACGTGCGTTGAGTACCATTCCATTTGTGGAAGGAATGGGTGTGCTACAGGAAAGGGTTGCAAGGGTAGTAGCGACGAGCAGGAGGACAACACGGAGAGAAGGCATCACAGCAAGTGTACAATCACAGGAAGTGTTTATGAAGTTGAAATCTGAGGCGATGAGGGAGTGGAAATTCCAGAGGTCAGTATCTATATTTCCGATGCTCGTTCCGTGCCTTGGTACTATAACCGTTGACCAATCGATGAAGCGCGTTAGGCACCAAAATTGAGACCTAGAATAGATCGAAGCCTGTCTGCCCGATTTCTGTTATCGTGTAGGGAAATAGATCCGCTTCTAACTTGCCCGACAGACTTCTTTCATCACCTATCCACCCGTACTTAATTCCTGAAATTATCATCGTTTTCATTAAAACATACCCATTCCTGCGCAATGTATCAACAAACTGCTTCCGGTCCGCTCTTCGCTATTTGACGCAACTTGCCAAGAAATCAAACAACCTTTACTTAACCTCTCCACTTTCTTAAAGTCAAAGATGAAGAATTCTTGTTTCATCCGCTGTCAAGATGGAGCGGATGTGTTGATCTGGTTGTCTCCTATACCAGCGATAAGGTTGGACTGGCACTTCCACCCGTTCATCCATATGGGCTCATGTCTGATGTTGCATGTAACTCGATGGCATTGTGGCGTGGCTCAATAACAGTCGACCTCTGCAGATTAGCCGAGTAGAATACTATTTTGGTACCTCCGGCCATTGTAATCAAGTCTCAAACTGTGTTCAGAATCTCCTGATGTCACCAAATCGCTTGCAAAAAGGCTGACACTTTACTTGCAAGTTGCACATTACCTGTTGGAGATGTGACAAATGTGAAGAGTACCACAGCCACGACGCCATAGCCGCATGGCCACCGACTGCCTTGCCAATGACTGCTTTGTCCCACTCGCACATATATACTGCCATGGACATTCAGTACCCTCAGTTCGTTGACACGTTCTGAGGGTACGTCTTCCCTAAATACTTACACATGCACATATTTATTAACTACGAATACCTAGAATTAACTTACGTGTTATTTACTAGGTATTCATCAATACAGTCGTTGACACGTTCTGAGGAATTAACTTACGTGTTATTTACTAGAAAACAAGCAAGACTGGTCAAATTCTATCATTGCCTGGATGTGGTTCATTTGCGTAGTACTGCGAGACCCCCAACTAGGTAAGTTTGCATTTTGGTTACTAGTCCCTGATGCATTGAAGGTGTTTGTTCCTGGTATGGGGAGAGAACTCTACTCAACACTAACATTCCGTCACCTCCATTAACCTTCGATCTGTACAGGGGACATAGGCAGATCTAATCCAACCATCCTATCAACAGCTCGATTGCAGTTGCCTATGTACGGTCTTATATTGACGAGAGTTTCAGAATTCTCAAAATTTTTGAGCTCAGATGGGCGAAATACACGAAAGAAACAACCCTCTGAACTGAATATTGAATATTTTTGTCTATGTTAAACGGTGTCTTATTGGAAGGCCACCGTAGTCTCAATTCATGTCACAAAAGAGGTAATCGAGAAGTACCGCCTCCGCCACTAAGCAAAGGGTCAGCGTTCAAGTTCAAATAGCCTCTAACATCTATCCTTCGAGAATCCAGAATAGTCTCCTGAGCAACTTGAAGGTTTGGTCGATCAAAATGTACCTTCTCATGACCGTCAAGAAATATCGAATGTTGTGGGCTGGTCAGGGTGGCGTAGACGCCCGGGGAATGTACATACAAGGGAACGGCCCGGATCCGCAAAGAGCCCGCTTCTCTCACAAATCTGGGAGATATGCCTGGACCAGAGGACATGCGTAAGCAAAGGCCATAGATTCAATGACATTTCAGCTCAGCTGCATTTCTATCGGACAACACGATCAACCAAATGTGACATCTGCACCTAATTATACAAATTTTGCCGACTACCGCGTTACTAATATGAACACTTACAATTGCTTCCAAATCTGCTGCCCTAATCGCAGAAGGATCTTTCCATACACCATAAGGCAGTTGGATATGTATACGAATTGCAAATCAAAGATCATCAAAACCAGGTACGCCACCGATATCATGGCCAGTCAAGCTACGAAGTACGTCTGCCCAAGCGCAGCACATACCCGCAGAGCCCTCATACAAGCTCCACGGACGATCGGGGTTCCTCATTTCCCCATTCTTCGTGAGCTTCTCGAAATCAGCTGCTAGTACTGCAAGGTGCACTGCTCTCCGCAGCTGCTTAGACTTTTCATCGGTCAGTGGAATCAGTGGGCCATTATGTGTTGTGTGTGCGTCGAGGACTCGAGAGGCAGCCAGGAGTGCATATACGGATCCTGCGACCCCGTGACACACCCCGACACCCTTCGTGAGCAGACCATGGTGATAAACGATGCGGGCCCCTTTGCGTATTGCAGAATTAACTTTCTTAAGCAGCGTTTCATCGAGAATGATACCACTTCGTTTCAGAGATGCTCTCGATAACAGCATGAGCATTCCGGTGGCTCCGTGACACCATCTAGGTAGAAAATTGGCGAGGATCATTGACATGGTATGAAGATATCTCACTGGACCAAATCGTTCTTGTGCTCAACTACAGCACCATCAGGCGCCTTGGAAGGCCAGTTGCCCGCCGGATCTTGAAGATCGACAAGCCACTCGAAGGTTCGCACGAGATCTCCAGAATATGGCTCCACTACACTGAAAGGGCAGTTCCATAGAACGAACAGAATACCCGCTATCCTCATTTAAACTCTCACTCGCGAGACCAACAAGAAGAAGAGAAAAGCGTACCTAAACCATGCGCAGCTCCAAGGTACCTTTTTCCGTGCCAGGTCCACATCAATGGCGGGATGGGCTTATCGGAATTTGTTTTAAGTCGTACAGCGTAATCTGCAGCGCCTTCCCTTCCTATATCAATCATCGAGTCGACTACAATTCGTAAGACGTCGTCGCTAGTAAGATCTTCAAGCGCCATTAAGTATGTTGCATCAGCAGAAACGGAAGTCGAAGCTCGTGCTTTCAACAGTCCGTTACGGATACGCAGGAGTGCATATAGAAGCCCTGCACGGCCGTACAACACTTCACATGCATCTTCCTTGGAGTTCTTTACACTTTCAACGGCTGCTCGTAAGTGCCCAAGACAGTATTCACAACCCTTGAAGAAAGGAGTCTGGTTTGAGGATCCATTTGATTCGAGAAGACGGAGCAGTACAAGAGTGGCAACACCGACATCCGTCTCCAGAAAGGAAACATACGAGGGTGACACTTGTTTCCTACTCTTCGAAATTGTAGAATTCATGCAAGCAAGAAGCACTTGGTCCCCTGCAGAGACAAGAGAGGAGTACGAGTGGTCCGTGCGCAAGATTGCAGACTTTGAAAGATGATGTTCCAGCAGCGCAATGCCTATCGGCCGAATCGCAATGTCTTACCCGTTATTCTCAAAAAATGCAGTACATCATTTACCTGCGAGACCCACGTAGACGCCTCTACTGGAATCCTGATGGCCGTGTTGTAAGATATTCTGGAAAGTGAGACTGAGCGCGGAAGAGATGCTGTTTATTGTATATTGTAGTTGTTGGTCATTATCCAGATTTGGAGCATTCTTGGAATGTGCGATATAGCGCGAAGCCATTTTGTTAGATGTTTCTATCGTATGCGAATGACTATAAAGATGACAAGGGAAATCTGGAAGTACAAGAAGTGGAAAGGAGTACTCGGGAACATCCGACGATATTGCATTGCTATGTAAGTCCTGTCATTGAAACTCACCAGATTTAATCAGTACATATATAATGTAAGTATGGGTATTTTTCTGCAAGTCTCGAGTACGTAAGTATCGATAAATAAGTTGTCCTGACCAGGAACAAAAGTAAGCGTTGCATTGCGAATCACTATGAAAAGTATCGGCTGGGTCGTATTTTCCATTCGTTCGCCTTGTAGATACCAAGATGGGTATAAATGTCCGGCTTGAACCCAATCTTCCAGCGCACTCCAACTCTCCTCAGCGATTCTCTGACCCTGCCTACCTCTGCTTCATCACTGTAATCTTCCACGTACACGCACACGACATGTAGCTCCCCCGGGCGCGCAGGTGACACCTTCGCGCGCGCTCCAACTCCTGGGGGCGCATTTGCGATAACCGCCGTTACGATGCGTGACCACAGTTCGTCAATCTTGTGCGACTCCGCGTAGATAAGCCACTTCCCAGATAGTACACCATATGCGAGCGCAAGTGCATCCAGAGCCTCAACCGTCACCATGGGATTTGCTGTGAAACATTGTAGTGCATCCTGTCCTTCAATCCCCTGCTGTACGACTGCCAGGTCCGCTGCACGCTGCTTCAGGATCTCCCATTCTCTCGAAAGGCCAGCTAAATCCTGAATTTTCTGTGGGTTGGATTGGGGTCCGCGTTCCACTGCAATCCAGGCTGCAAAGGTATCAGGAGTACGAGAGGGTGGCCATCGGGCCAGGTATGATGCAACTTCTATTGGTTTCGGATGTTCATCCCAGATAGCAACTATGAACGCAGAGGAACCGTCGTACACAAGCTCACTAGGGAGTGGGGCAGCGACGGGAGAAGGAACTTGAAGGTCAGAAGACATATCATGATCATCATCGATCATGATGTGCTGGATGTATGAAGAGGTTCGATGGGTCCGATGGTAAAGAAGAGAGTGGCGTAGTCGAGTAGATTAGAGTCATCCTTGGTCTTTGGGGTTGATTCTTTATCGCTTTCCTTGCTATCTGATTTGGATTTGATGAGGAGTTTGAATGCCGCGGACTTATGGTGCCTGTCACAGGTCACACGCACGAGTGACGCGCACCCGTAAAGAACATTTGAAAATCCCTTTGCCCTCTGAAGTCGTTCAAATTCATATCGACTTCTTATATTTGTCACAGAGTATATTGGCCTAGTGGGTTAATTACATATATCGCTTGCCTGAACCTCGATATAAGAAACGAGGTGAATTGATGACGTAACTCGTCGGACGTTAAATCTATAAATCAAAATTTTCTCCCTTTGATATTTCACACAGCTCGGAGAGTTGTGGAGCATATATGTTTGGTCCTCAATTTACACGCATGTCATACGGGCCCTGACCTTGTGGCACCATCGGATATGGTGTAACGGCTAACATTGCCGCCTTTCACTCGCCTTGGCACCTGTCTACGCGGCAGCTCGGGGTTCGATTCCCCGTATCCGAAGGATTTGACATTTTTTCAAATGGCTCTGAGAATATCCATTCCACGTCGAACCGGCTAAGTTAGATATGATGTACACATATATCGTTATCTTGCCTCGCATCCGTTTGATTTTCTATCGTACCTACAACCACATTCGAAACACAGCGCCCATATATTCGGAATACAAACCAATCCGGTGATCTTCGAAAAAGTTCAAGTGAGAGATTCGGTCTAATGACATACTGGCGGGTTGCAGACCGAGAATGTCACAGGAAACCGGAGCCGTAGGGCGGTAATATGCGAGACGGTTAGAAATGCAAGGCATTCCCTTTATGTGGATAGATTGTACACACAACCAGAGACATGGAGTTTTCGACGAAATGGAAGATAGAAGAAGTTGGTATTGCATCTAGAGTATGAGTCAGCTGTTACACTTGTAGTTCTCCGAGTTGCACCAACGTAAGGATCTACATCAAACAAGTAGATCCAATGGACATTGACTTTGAAATTTTCAAAGCTAACTCCATGGCATTTTGCTGAGCGAGATCAAGATTGATTTCCAACCACCTGTTCCTTCCAGCTAGAGAAAAAAGCAAAAATGCCACGAAGCTTGCTAGAGACCATTTTCAATTCTCGAATGTGCTTCCATCGAAAAACGAGAGAAGTTGGCTGCGGGTGATCATTATTTCATGAAGAATCAGTAACATAAAATCAAAGGTTTGACATTCCCGTGCGTTTCAACTTTGAGAATTGCATGCCTTTATAGGGTCCTCGGATCTTCATCAGACTAGGTTAACCTGTTGACATGTTAGCAGTCTAAGAATCGCAAATGAACGTCCTGAATCTCGGATTGACAGATGATTCATAAGTCTAACAGGACTTGATGACAACCCAAAAACCACTGCTCACTCCCTGAAATTAGGTTACCAGCAGGAGATCTGGGTAGATACAGCAGGTATTGGAGCACCTCGTCAGAAGGTATGAGAGCAACTCGTCAAAAGGCATCAGAGCACCTCGGATAGGAGTAAAGGTACTTTTAAGGAATGAGACGCGCACGCCATACATTTTCCCATGTGAAACCTGTGTCATAACCCATATAGTATAGGACAATCATCCCGTAGGATTAAATGGTCCCTGGCTAGATTTCGGAAGAGGCGCACGCTGGTTATTCAAAGCTGAAATGTAATTTCCCCACTCATCCAACCTACAATGATCGATAAGAAACGATACTCTTAAGACAAGACGACTTACTCGAAAGAGGCGGGCGCATTAGACCAGATGAACGCCTGATCGACATTCGAGGCCAAACCTACCGAAGGATTCAACCCGAGTCCAATGTCCCCCGTTCTTTGCCTGAGACCCATATCGACACCCAGATTCATAGTCCCAACACCCTCTCTACCTGTTTGATACGAATACACAGATCCTATACCAGGTCCCGCTCCTACAGCTCTGGCGGGGACAAGCGATGCCATTGCACAGGGATCGTTACCGTATATTGCTGGTCCAGAACTCTGGCCAAAGGCAGGAACACTCACTAAGGGCTGCACTTGTAAAGAAGCATCAGAGCGATGCTGGACGTATGTATCATACTGCTCTTGAGTGGTCTGCGACACGGACCGGTTAGGCCAGTACTGCTGGGGGTCTGGTGAAAGTTGCGGGAGTTGTTGCTGTGGGGGCTTGCGATAATCAATATCATACTGCGGTGTATGCGACTGAGGTGACGCTCTTTGCTGTACTCTGGTATTGCCCTTCGGAGAGATGGAATCTGCCTCTTTCTTCATCCGCCTGGCTAAATGTCCCACTGTTTTGGGCACGTACTCGTCGTCGTCATCCGTAGCATCTTGCTTGCGCTCGCGCTTGGGAGTAACGGACGGTGAATTCGACCTACGTTGTGGTAGTTGCATGTCACCAACGGAGGCAAGTTCATGGAGGATGTCGCTTGGAGAAGATCAACAATGTCGTGTGTATGGACAAGAAAGTATGTACCTGAGACGGCCAGCAAGGTACCATCTATGTGTGAAAAAAGTCCAATACTTGAGTCGCAGGAAAAGTAAATCGAGAATATACACACCTAACCTCCGCAAGTGCCAAAACATCCATACACCTCCTCACATCCATCATTTCCCTATCAAAATCTGTTGTAAGACCCGATCGACGCCCACCCCACATACTGAGTAGCAGGATCACACCAGCCGAGAATGCTGTCGTCTGCATAGATCCATAAAATGAGGGAATGGTTGGCATCTTCACATGAACCGATGAACCACAAGAATCAGATACTTACCGTCAAAGGCTGTGGTGCGGGTCCAGACCTCTTCCTCTGGATGTCCAAGGCCCTGCTACAAGCCCTTGCAGCATTCGTACAGATGGCAAGGGAAGGGAACGAAAGTGCGTTATCGGGTTTGTTCGGGGTGGGGATGAATGGTCTATGGACAAGGATTTGGATATGTTGGTAGAAACAGTAGAGAGAAGCTGATTGATTAAGGAATACTTCGTCTGGACGCGTGGGATCCCAGCGGACTGATGGAGATATAGTATTTAATCGCTAAGTCGATGGAGATATAGGGAATTTGAAGGACATACGATGATCGGGGAGTTTGACCATCCAAAATTCCAGGGCAGAGTCTACTTCGGAAACAATGGTTTCTTCCCATTGTTGTCCTACGAAGCCATAGAGGATTCGTGACTTGTTGGTAGCATACTGGTGTGACATGGGATTGGATTAAAACAATAGACAAAGAATCAATTTTGACTTCTTACAACTGTCCTCAGCAGGAAAGCCAGAATTCGATTCAATTTGATATACCAAGTGAAATACGCAACAATGGAAGGAGTTTTTTCCGGTGTTGGTTGGCGCCAGCGAAGATTTGGGTCAGAATGCTCCCAGTAGTCATCGTCGCATTCTACAGGCATGTCAATGTCGAAACTAAAACCTTGTAAGCCAGATTGTTATGTCTAGAGAGATACGACGAAACTCCTCATCCTGTATTGAACAAGGCCTCCCAAGAGATGAACTGAATAGCCGATCCATGCATATCAGGACCCTATATTTAAATGATACATATGAGATTGATTGAACTGGCATCAAAGACAACTTTTTACCAGAATGCTCGGTTCCACAGCTCATCCTCCACTGTGTGTTCTTCCTTGAATTTGTGTCGATGCGCACCAACATCTTGCGCGATACGAATACCTATTCCAACAACTGTCCAACATGCTTGTGGTACGGATGAGGCTTGAAGAAACTGTGCGACGAGCTGTAAGTAGTAATGAGCACCGATACATCTCGACAGACACGGTGAAGAACCTACAGCATAAAATTGAAGATCGTATAAGTTGGGCACACTGATCGACACCGTCTTCATTAATGGCACTTGCCCAAACCATTTCCAGCCGCTAGAATGTGGGTCAGGCTTCCCGCCAGATTCCTTTGGCTCATCCATTACACGGGGATCATCGGAGTACTTCGCTGCTACTGCACACACCAACAAAAGTGTTGCGGCAAACGAAGCGTCAGTATAATGTAGGCCCGAATTAACGGCGCGTTCGAGTGTAGGGCGGTGCAAGAGTGGAAGGTATCGATTCATGTGTTTGAAGTAGAGGTCAATGAGAGCTTCGATGAGGTCTGGATCAGGGAATTCAAAATCAGGAGTCTGCATCGGGGTA
Source organism: Termitomyces sp. T69sscA (assembly GCA_017657225.1). Taxonomy (NCBI): domain Eukaryota; kingdom Fungi; phylum Basidiomycota; class Agaricomycetes; order Agaricales; family Lyophyllaceae; genus Termitomyces; species Termitomyces sp. T69sscA. The sequence continues at coordinate 17,674 of JAGGAQ010000109.1, forward strand.
ACGGGTAACGGGTCGGTGTACTTTATGAGGAAAGTGAGCTGATCCTTGGGAAATACATGAACAGGTTGTTAGGAGGATGACTTACAGGGCGTATCACATTCTGTTGACGAGTGACAGGACCAGAATTACCCAGATAGATACGTTTCATCTCCAACGCGAGATTGATGAGCATAATCCCACTTGACTTGCCAAGATATCGAGGTTCATCTAGGGATATGTGCATCTGGTCAAAGTCATCCATCAAGAACTTAACAGATTCCTCCTCATCCAACGCAGGCGGCGGACTTTTACCGCTTCCAAGATGACGGATGAATCGTCTCGGAAAAGGGTCATACGAAGGCAGTTCTGGTCTCAGAGGATTGTGAGTAGGCACTTGAAGAGGGGCGGTCGAACTGATGTCAAGCTGTTCTAGAGCTTCTGGCGATATCTGCCGAGATCAAGACAGTTAGGGTCTGAGACATGAATAGAAACCGGATTAATCACCCTTCCTATCAATTCTTGTAACTTTCTGACACGGTTCTCCAGTCGTTCAATATACCTGATGAAAAATATTCAATACTGAAAATAGATGTTTGAAAAAGAGATGACAGACAATTTCGGGGGGCCACGCTTCTGTCAGACGCAGAGTCAGCATAGGTATCCAGAGGACGAATCTGTTCAGTTACCTTGGCACTCTCAACATAAGTACATTCCAGTCCGTAGTCAGTACAATTCGTACACTGTTGGCCTGGCATCTGGACGCCATCGCCTGGATTGAAAGACAGATCTCAGAACTTCCATACGGACGTTATACTTCAAATTTGGCGTACATCGAACTGTAAAGAGTCAGAAACAATAGAAATATTGATAAAACTTGAGAACATACTCTTCTTCCTACGACAAACATCGCAGGCGCGCTGAAGTTTACGCCGCTTGGCAGTAGAGCCTATGCGCACTTGTCCTTCTTCGTCTGAGGACATACCACAATGTTCGATGGTAGAGTGCACCTGAAGTCCACTGAGACAGATAGAGCTTATGTAGCCTCGCGACGCAGGGTAAGGGATTCAGAAAAAAAAGGTAGGCACGTAAGTCCTGAGTGGAAATACGTAGGAAAGAAAGTCAATAAAATGAAGTGCGCCTCATCGAAGTGGCACACAACTGAAGGAATCGAAGTGGCGGTCGTCTGCCGACGGTAAAGTTCCGTGAAATTCAGCTAATCACCGCCATCCCCTTTTGGAATTCGTATCCCAAAATGTCAGACCTTTTTGGGTTTCATGGTCCAAAACACGGGATCAACTTCGACAAAGAGGGAGACAGAGCGAATGTGAGGTGAGGTGACCTAAGGGACCATCCCATAAATGTATTGATTGAAGCACACGGTGGCGCATGCAAAGATAGAAGCGAATCAAGCGTTTTTTTGCTAAAAAGATAAAAACAAAAATTGAATCGCATCTGTCGCGGGGAATAAATTCCATTTTGCTTCCGTTTACACAGCACATGTGAGTTAGTGAGTCATGGTCAATATCAATTTGGCAAAAAAAAAGTCGAAGATCATTCTTTCTCGGCCGCTGCCAGAAGGCCTGCAAGTTCCTCAAAAGACCGTATGACTATATCTACCTCACCACCATCTACTTTGGTCTTGACATCAGCCCTGGGGCTTCCTTCACCTAAACGCGGAACATACACGGTACGCAATCCAACAGCGGATGCGCCGCGGAGATCCCATTCGTGAGCTGCCACCATTGCACACCGTGTCGGCTCAACAGATAGATGACGAAGAGCAGACTGGTAAGCCTTTGGATTTCTATAGCGACGTTATTCGCATCGTATAATGATGACGTTAGGTATTAAAATACTCAAAAGATACTCACGGTTTGAACGTATCAAAAAGTTCTGTCGAAAATATTACATCCCAAGGAAGATCTGCATGCTTTGCCTGTCAAATGTCAAGGAAGTTTTACGAGATAGGAATCGAATAGTCGAAGAATAAATCAAAACACACCATATCAACGAGGAGACGGACGTTTCCATTAGAGAGAGCACCACAAATAACGTGCTTCTTCAATGCGTATAGACCAGGTCTCGAATCAGGCCAACCTTGATGAGGATAGATATTGATGACCTGTTATTGCAGGATAAAGCATGGGTGATACCTTCGAGTCGATGCCAAACACCGTTGAGCCTTTCACGTTCTTTATCATCGAGTACGGCAGAAAGGAAATGCCAACGTGAGCCGGGAACATCCAGCATTTTATCCAGGATCTATGAGACCATCAGCGGTCAAGCAAGGCGAGACAACCCGAATCAGGTAGATTTCATGTCAAAACTTGTACCTGACGATGCATTACATCAACATTTGTAGTTCCAGAAGCACCTTCAGCAATTGCACGACTAATGTATCAATGGCATAAGTTCCCAAATCCGGGTACAGGTTTGGACGGAGCTGACGTCGTTTCCAGGTAGCCTGTACGCCATTCCTGTGCGAAGTCGGCTTCCCACTTTTCCTCAACAATCTCTAAGAATGATGGCATGGTTTTTACATGGCGTAGTCGTGTCTCTTGGGGGATACCCACTAAGATCATGCAGAGCTAGGAGAGCTCTCAGCTCCCTCTCAACAGTGCTTCGCCAATCGACGACAGTGCCGAACACGTCGAACAAAAGAACGTCAACATCTTTCAAGATAGCCGCAGCTCCCAATGTCATAGTGTGAATGGTGAGAGGGTAAACGTAATGTGTCACGGTGTCAGATGAGAAAAAGTATAATTCCGGTCGTCTCGGGCCGCCTTGCACATTACTCCTGCTCGGAAAGAAGCCTTGGATATAAATTGGATCACATTGTTAGAGTTCGCTAACGCTTAAAGATATATGATTGTACACAAGGTTGTGAAAACAGATACACCTACAGTACGCCGATATGTTAGTCAAGAGTGAAATTCAAGAGATTCTATATTTCAACGTATTCATGAACGATTCTGAAAAAACGGATGGAATCCTGGATGTAGTTGGGTATGGGTAGATTAACGCCAAACCAATGAAATCAACAACTCGAGAGCTGAACCGTCATACCGCACGCAATCAACCCGAGCGAAATAGCCCTCGCGACGTCGGTATCCCCGAGACTATCTGCGGAAAACCCGGTACCGGGGCCCTTGATCACAAAACCATTAATGTCCCCCTGTACAGCCATCTCGCAATCAGCCTCGACAACAGACAACCTATGTCCTTTATGCGACTCGCCTTCGCCGGTTTCTGACTCGTTTGTGCTGTCACCAACTTCGCTCTCATCCAAGGACGACAGTGGCGACGATAATCTGATGTCGGAGGATATTGGCTGCTCGTGTTGATGGAAAGAAGCTTTTGGCCTCTTGCGTGAAAACCAGGATAATGGGACCTTCGCGCCAACATATACACGCCCATTCGGACCGTTGTTCCTTTCATACCAAGGCACGGGGTCCAAATCCTTGACAGAATACTTGTCGCCGAGCCCCCACGAATCCTGGATTTCTCCTATATATACACGGTTCCGAGATCGAGATTGTTGTAACGATGGACTCCCAAGGAAGTGCGGGAGTACAAGACTTTGATTACCATTTCCAACAAAGGCATTTCCAATCCGCTCTCCGCCTATCCCGTATATAGTTGCCCAATATTGAATTGGTCCTGGGATTGTAGGAGTGGGTAGATTTGTTTTACCGCCTGGTCGTCGGCGAGCAACATGGGACGCAACCGAGTCTGAAGCGCGTTTATGTTCAACAGCGCGTGTTATGGGGGTTTGGAAAGGTTTTTTGCTGGCCTTGAATCCCCGAAGAGAAACATACTCCTCGCCTCGCTTTCTCGTGCAAACAGTACAAGTACACAGTCCGTGACAATACGGGCATTTGTATTCGGGGCACGGAAAGGTATACGTTAACTCGCCACAATATCTGATAGCTAGGTTCAGATTCTATAAGCAGTAAAAGACTGGCGACATACCTCAAAGTTAGGCAACGAATACAATATTTTTTCGCGCACGCGCATAAATATTTACGGTAAAAGGTCTTCCTACGACACTGATGGCAATATTCCTCCTGCAGATCTCGCGGCCACTCCGGCTCAGGCAACATCGATCCCGATTGTTTTGGATTTGGCTTTGACATAGCAGTGACTGGGCGCTTCTGCAGAACTATGGCTTTCGATCCGGATGATGACCCTTCCTCGTATTCCGATTCCGATGTCAAGTCGTCTGCAGCGAAAGTACGAGGTCTATCCAGGCGTGTCGCTCGAGCCTTCTTTTTAGGTCTCTCGTCAGCCACAGGCAACCATTCTCCATCTGAGTCCCCATCAAGATGCACATCCGCAATTGATATCATCCCATTAGGCAACCGAGACCGTTTCGGCACGTGCGAAAATCTCGTGGCCGTGTCATGCGTACGCGGATTTGCCAAGGGAGGACCATTTGCATGATGTCTAGAGGAGTCGTTCGAGGTGAGGTGAGGTTGCTGCTCCGGAGACGAAGACCCTGAACGAGACAAAGAAGGTGAAGAATGTATTGTTGGGGATGGTGACCTTCGAGGTATGGAAGCAGGTCGGGGTGGAGGGGGCGGGGATGCTGAAGGGGAAGGCGTATCCGAGTTGTACGTGGTCAGAGAAAGGTACGCAGACGAAACAGCCGGCAACGAATGCGATGGTGTAAAGTGTTCCTGCGGGTGTCCCCCGAGCAGTGATGGATCGATCGTCCCATTCCCCGGACTCCAGGCCAACGAGCGACTCCCAATTTCATTTGAAGTCACTCGATTTTCGGGTGATGGGAAGCTGAAATCATCCGTGGAATTCTGCAAGTAGTGATCACCCGCTAAGAAAGGTCCGCGATCGCCAATAGTAATCGCATGATATAGAAATGGCAAGGCCGAAGCGTGAGGTTCCAACAAGCCAGAGGACGAGTCCATAACGTCCCTCGAGTCGAACAGAGAATGTGGTTTACTCGTCAGCGGCGGCAATGAGTGATCCATGTACAAGGCTTCCGCGGTCATGTTAGCTACATGCGCCGTAGATGCAACGTGCTTAGGCGAAGAGAAAGGGAGAGGTGATGCAAGTCGATCCGAAAAAAACTGTTGAGGCGGAGGGTGGCTCCTCATAGTACTGCTGATCATATCGGCCATCTCAAGCAGTTCCGAAGGCTTCGACGAAGGCTTCTGAATCGACGTCTTGGTCTCTTGAGAGTGAAATTCCGGTAGCGAAGGAGAGACTGGAAGTTGGACGCGTTGAACATGCCTTGTGTCTCGAATACCAGGACTCACAGCTCGACGCTTTCCTAGAGCTTGAGCCGAAGGCCGATGCTCCTCTTCGTCATCATCCGCGCGGAGACGTTTGTGGGCCCATGCTGACTTGTTACGTTCGTTTTCCCGAGATGTCGTCATCAGTCGAGGCCGATGGGGTACCTGAGGCGGCAGCATTACTCGTCCTCGTTCGCCAGCTTTAATATGTAGCCTATATCCATCATCGTGGGACCCGACTTGACCCAACGGCGACACACCACAACCCATCCTCAGTCTCGCCTTCGGTTTCGCCCTAGGCTTCGTCTGCTTCGGCGAGAAAGATACCTTGACGATCTCCACTTCGTCGTCATCAACCGACGGCATCCCATCGCGAACCGCAGAGTTAGAAGCACTTTGGTTCTTTGCCCCTTTCGACACAACTTTGTCCGGCAGAGTCTGAGGCCGAGGTTGGGATGGCCCGCTCCTTCCAATAAAGATGATCTCATTATCTTCCTCCTCCTCCTCCTCCTCCGCCTCTTCCCACTCTTCCGCACTACTATCATCCACAACGAGCCAAAATTCGCCAGTAGTTAGTGCCTCCTCCATTCCCTCGAGCGATTCGCAACTCGAAGACCATTTCCGCGTATAGCTATAATCATCTGTATCGGATTTAGTCGAATAAAAGCTCCATTGTTCCTTGGAAGTCGGTGTGCGTGTAGTGGTTTCGCGCAGAAAACGCGTGTTGGCCGATACGATGTCCTGTGGTTCATGCGGAATGCCGCATATCGTGAGGTGGACGACATCCAATTCCGGTTCGTAGGTCGCATATCCGAACTCGCGCCGCCGCAAGCGACGGGAGGGGCGGAGAGTGGGGACGACGCTCGAAACCGATGCAGCGATACCGACCACTTGCTTTTCATCGACATCCCTACTATACGGCACAAGCTCAGTCCCGTTCTCCCTCTCCCTCTCGTTTTCCTTTGCCTGAGCTTCCTCCGTCTTCTTTTTATTTTTAACCACTCCCGTCGCCGGCCTAGACAAAGCCACAGATTCAGCTCTACTCGCTGCCATAACCCATTTCTGCGATGAGACAGTGCGAATGGCGCCGTTGTTGTTCATGGCGGTCTGCAGAGCCTCACCAAGGCTCATGTAAATCTGGACATCAGGTCGACTGGGGAGAAGTTGCTTAAAACGAGGGATGGGTCGGTAGTTTGTCGAGCTTGTGCGACGAGGGAAAGGTGGCACGGCTATGTGGGACATGACGACACGACGGCGAACGGGAGCGGGGGAGGGTGAAGGCAAAGGGGTGGGTGTGAAAAGGCTGTTGCGTGATTCGCTCACTGGTCGAGATGGAGTGTGGAATATGTCTGTTGGAATGTCCAGTGATGCGGGGGAGTCCGCGTCGTGTATCCGTAACAAACGTGTTTCCTATGCCGGTTATTAGTGGTTAAGGAAAAAACGAAGACATTGTGCTCACGGTTGTTGTTGGAGGATGCCCCTCTGTTGTTTCTACAGACGCTTGAGGGCAGTCATAAACATTGTTCACATCGTCGTCGTCATCAAATATCCTTGTTATGTCGTCATAGTACGCCGGTATACCGACATCCATGGTGGATTCGATAGTTGAGCTAAACAGGGGTTGTCCAGAAACATCGTACCCAGATTGGTGGACGTTTATCATATTATCGTAGTTTAAATGATTTGAAGATTCAAATATCTGCCAAATGAATCAATGCTGACGATTTGGTCGCAGTTGGGAAGAATCACTTGAGCCATACGCATAGTTTGAGTTCCTGAGGCGGGCTGTGGGTAAGGAAGCGGACGGCATTAGGACTTGACAAGATCTGATACAACGGCACAACTTTACTCGTAGAATTTGAGGTCGGTGCTGTAGTATGTTCTGGATGAATTTAAGCATGAGCACACTAAGATGGTGGATTCGGTTTCCGTACTGGATGAAGGTCTCCGACTCCCTCGTCAAGTCCGAAACCAACTTCGCCTTTGTCCGGAGTTACTGATGCATGGGCGACTGAGCGGACGTTTTGATATATACCAGACGTCGTTGAAAAGACTGATGAAATTTGAGATCCTTCAATACGCTATATAAAGCATGTCAAACATCCGTGATAAGCGCCCACGCCTAAGCTACGGAAGCTCAGCGTACATTCACTATCATCTCATCTTGATCATTCACGTGCTCGATAACCAACTGTTCCTTTAACGCGTTCAATTCCGTTCTTGAAGCGCCGTCTTTGCCATCTCCAGGTTGACCACCGGACGGCATCGGTGTCATGACTTGTTGCCATGCAGATCGACTGCCATCCCAGCTCTCCGGCGAGTAGCCGGGCATAGATTGCGGCGAGTCCAGCGGTTCCTTAGCAGGCGACGAGGTACCACGGCGACGACGGCAGAGAAATTGACAAAACAGGGCGAAACTGACATCGAGTCACATGTGGCACGTGCAAATAAATATTTGTGCGTGACCAGATGGCACAATCACGATGCTGTTTTGTCATTATTTTATTTATTTATTTTCTTTTTGGAGTAGCGTTTAGATTTGATTCTTAGCTAGGGGTTCGTCGCCCTTGGCAAGACTCCCTAGCCCGCTTGGCTGCTCACCTGGGTTTTAAATCAGGTTCCATTGTGACAAGGGCAGCTGGTGTTTTCTCCGTGAGGAAATGCCTTTATGCACGTGTGCGGGACTCACGGCCCGGGTTGGGTCTTTACCCAATCCCGATCCTTGAGTTAGGCCTACTATCCACTAAAACCCCGCTTCTCATCGTTTGCATTGAGTCAGATAGCTGACTGAGGTCTATAATCCCTTTCTACTCCCAGGTATTTATCACAAATGGGATTGGTGATGATTTCTTTCCTAACCTCTTGTTTGTCAGCTTAACATCTATTTTGGCCCTATCTAGAAGTACTTTGTTCCATCTGTTTATGATTTCTATTGGTGTGTGGGGACTATCTTCTTTGTTTATTACTCTTTCATGCCTCAGTGGCCATATGAAGTGAGTGGCTTCTATTATTAGAATTTTGTGCAGTCTGGTTAGTCCTTGTGAGGGTCTACCCTCTCGATCCTTGACTTTAATCATCAGGCTCCCTATTGCAGTGATAATATCTTGTTGGGGCAGTGTCCTCCCCATCTTTTCCCTCCATATGATGCGTATACTGTCCCATACTATCTTCTGGCCATTGCAGGGACATTCTGATATGATGTGGTTTAGAGAGTCCTCTTTGCCATCATGTTTGCAGATGTGTCTCAGTCTTAGTTCTGGTTTCATGGTTGGGTGGTCCCAATATGATCCTACTTTATATGCTTCATGCATGCATTTCCAGAGGAATATTCTTATTGGCTGTTTTACCATTATTATGCTCTTAATGCACCGATACACTAACCACCAGCCATGAGCCCCTCTTTTGCATCACAAATACAGAATGGATGATCTTTTCTGAAGGTATTGGACCAAACAAGATCCAGCTCAAACTTCTGACTAACATCAAATACCTATTGTTCAGAAAAAAATGACATAGAACAAGTTTCGAGTCATGTATACCAATTATTAAACATGATGAACATGGCAATCCAACAAGATACAAGGTACGCCTAGTATTCAAAGGTTATGAACAAGTCTATGGAAAGGACAATAACAAGACCACATCACCAACAGCATGCATGGAATCATGGTGGTTAGTCCTACATATTGCCACAGTATCATGCTGCAAGGATTCACAGATGCTGATTGGGCAAGCTGCCTTGATATCAGGTGGAGTACAGGTGGGTATGCTTGGTTATTAGGCACAGTGGCGGTCTCTTAATCAGTCAAGAAACAGAAAACTGTGGCAACATTGTCTTATGAAGCTGAGTATATGGCTGCATATGAATCCACGCAAGAGTGTATATGGCTCAGAATGTTATTGAAAGCAGTTGGCTAGGACCTGACTACAAAACCAACTACACTCTTCTGTGACAATAAGGCAGCTATCACACTCTCAAAAGACCCCACCTTACATGCCTGTGTAAAACACTTCGACATAAAGTACTATTTCATTGGAGAACAGGCACAGATGGGTGAGATCACCATAAAGTATGTCAACACAAGGGACAACATTGCTGACATATTCACAAAGGCTCTCCCCAAACCCTTATCCCTTCCACTGCACCAGATGATCAGTATATCCTAACAGTTCCAGCATGAGGAAGAGATGCACCATTGGTTCGCAGCAAGGAGGAGTGTTGGGACATTGTGATGTCATTAGAATGCCACAATCATGCCATGCAGGGGCCACACCACAATACTATAGCACAATGCAGGGGTCACAATGCAGCTTTGTCCAGGACATTGTATATATGTACTTACACATAGAGTACTCTCAGTTCTGTTTATATGCACTGAGGGTACATTGTTTATAACCATACTCACCATACTATTGCTCATCATACACATACCTAGATTTATACTTATGCTACACATATTGTCTAGATACACAAATACATTTCTGTTTATACATACTGAGGTGTCAGGTTCCGCTGACCTCGGGGGCTCAGTCTACTGGGTGAATCCACCTTACGGCTATTCACCGTGTACAAACACAGAGCACCGGGAGTAGCGCGAGGCATAGGAGACCGAAGCGGGGTGGGGGAGGGTGCGTGGAAGTGTGCCGGGGGCGCCAGTGGGTGAGACAAGTACCGGGGAGGGGGAGAGACGAGTGCCGGGGGTTGGCATGAGTCCCGGGGGTGTAAGTGAGTGAGACGAGCGAGTGCTGGGAGCGAGCGAGTCCCGGGGATCAAGAGAAAAGCAGACGAGGGGGCTTAGCGAGTCCCGGGGATAGAAGCAGAGCTGGGGAAGTCGGATAACCAAAAGGGGAAAGAGACGAGATAAGATAGCGGGAGATGGAAATGATTAAGTCGAAGAGAAGAGAGCCGAGAACAAAGAGTCGAGAGAACTTAGAGTAGAAAAGAGAAAAGAGGACAACGAGAATAGATTAGAGTTACGAGACAAGTGGAGACGAGATAGAGAGTCGGAGCGAGACGAGTACGAGAAAAGAAGCAAGTAAAGTGAGGAAACCGGGGCACGCGAGAGACGAAAACAGAGACAAACACAACAGACAAGACGGGGGCTACGGTAATATCAAGACTAGAGTACCTACTTACTACTCTGCGCCTTATATACTACGTAGTACATATGGCCCGGGTTCCAGCAGCGGGTCGTGGCGCCGGGGCTTGGGATGAGACCCGGGGGCCACGCGGGATGGGGCAAGGCTAAGACATGTCGTGCGGCGCGGAGGTCTCGTACTGAAAGTGCAGAGACACGCGGTGGTGGGGCGGTGAGGAGGGAGTGGGAGCGGGGCGTGGCGAGCGGAGGTCAGCAGCAGTGATGCACGATCATGATGCGTGATGGGGGGTTTCGGTGCGGGTCGGGGGTGACGGGTGGTGCCGGCGCTGATGTGACGTGATAGCCGAGACCCGGCGCTGATGTGGCGGTCACGGCAGTGATGGCTGGGAGGTGCCGCGAGTGGTGGTGGCTGTGGCGTTGACGGGCGGTGATGGCCGGTGATGGCTGGGGGAGTTGGCTGGGTAGCGGTCCGGGCCCGGGGCGGCTGTGGGGGTGGTTTTGGGAGCGCTGGAGTCCCAGGGCTGGGGCTGAGTCCTGGGGGTCGGTAGCGGGTCGTGACATGAGGATTTATACTTATGCTACAGATATTGTCTAAGTTGCCTGATTGGAGTTCCAACAGGCTGGGCTATTGGCAAGTCCAAAGAACATAACAAGAGGTTTGAACAGTTCCCAGTTGGTCCAGAAGGCAGCCTTCAACTCATTTCCCTCATGAATGTGCATATTGTTGTAACTCCACCAGACATTCAGTTTTGTGAAGTACCATGCACCCCAGAAGTTACTAATGAGCTCAGAAATGAGGAGGAGGGGGTAGCAATCCTTCACTGTCATAGTGTTGAGAACCTGATAGTCTTTGGACCAGTTGGAGAGAGTCGTCCTTCTTTTCATGAAGAAGACAGGAGAAGCCATTGGTAACTTGGAGGGGTGGATGTGACCAGAGCCTGAAAGAAGTCATTGAGCTTGTCCTGCTCCTTAGGTGCTAATGGGTAGACCTTACAGCTGGAGAGTTTGGAGTCTGGCATCAGTTCAATGGCATGGTCCCACTGCTTGTGCTCCAGGAGCAAGTTGAAGGAGGCTTTAGAGAACACATCCTCAAAGCTATGGAGGTACTGGGGCACCAGATCCCAGAACACCCTGGGTGGAGAGTTAGTGGCAAATGCCTGGGCCAATTGCTGAGATGTAGTCTGGCTAGCCTGGATCCTTGATGAATGGTGGTGGGTGCAGAGTAGTTGTGTAGATCTGATCTCCAACTTCTATTGCCTCATCTGGAGACTCCAGGTTGTGGATATCATAGAATTCCTCTTCCAGCTCCTCCTCTGTGGTCTTGCCACTGCTCTGGTTGCCCTCATAGAGGGCCTCTCTACAGGGGAATGCCAGGGGCAGGGGGTCCAAAAGGTCTAGGTCCACAAAGGAGAGATGGCCTGCATGGCAAGCCCAGATGGCCACACACTCCCAAGCTCTGGCCCAATGCTCTTCCTTGACTTTGGTTGCATAGGTGGAGCACCTTTGGGGGCACCAACTCATGATCACCTTGCCCTGGGCCTCGTCTACTTCAGAGTTGTGGTCTTAGAGCTGTCAGGTTCCGCTGACTTTGGGGGCTCAGTCTACTGGGCAAATCCACCTTACGGCTATTCACCGTGCACAAACACAGAGCACCGGGAGTAGCGCAAGGCGTAGGAGACCAAAGCAGGGCGGGGGGTGGTGCGTGGAAGAGTGCCGGTAGCGCCAGGGGTAAGACAAGTGCCGGGGAGGGTGAAGGATGAGTGCCAGGGGTTGGCGTGAGTCCCGGGGGTGCAAGAGAGCGAGACGAGCGAGCGCCGGTGAGCGAGCGAGTCCTGGGGATCAAGAGCAAAGCAGACGTGGGGACTTAGCGAGTCCCGGGGATGGAAACAGAGCCGGGGAAGTCAAATAGCCAAAAGGGGAAAGGGTTGAGATAAGATAGCGAGGAAGGGAAACGATTAAGTCGAAGAGAAGAGAGCCGGGAACGAAGAGTCAAGAGAATTTAGAGTAGAAAGGAGAAGAGAGGACAACGAGAATGGATTAAGAGTACGAGACAGGTAGAGACGAGAGAGGGAGTCAAAACGAGACAAGTATGAGAAAAGAAGCAAGTAGAAGTAATGAAACTGGGACGCGTGAGAGACGAAACAGAGATGAAAACACAATAGACAAGATGGGGTTACGTTAATATCAAGACTAGAGTACCTACTTACTACTCTGCGCCTTATATACTACGTAGTACGTATGGCCTGGGGGTCAGGCCCAGGTTCCAGCAGCAGGTCGCAGCGCCGGGGCTTGGGATGAGACCCGGGGGCCGTGCAGGACGGGGCGAGGCTAAGACATGTCACGCGGCGCGGAGGTCTCGTACTGGAAGCACAGAGACACGCGGTGGTGGTGCTGTGAGGAGGGAGCGGGAGTGGGGCATGGCATGCGGAGGTCAGCAGCAGTAATGCGCAATCATGATGCATGATGGGGGGGTCTCGGCGCGGGTCAGGAGTGATGGGTGGTGCCGGCGCTGATTGATATGATAGCCGAGACCTGGCGCTGATGTGGCGGTGATGGCCGGTGATGGCCGGGGGAGTTGGCCGAGTAGCAGTCTGGGCCCGGGGCGGTTGTGGGGGTGGTTCTGGGAGTGCTGGAGTCCCGGGACCAGGGCTGAGTCCCGGGGGTCGGTAGCGGGTTGTGACAAGAGCCAAGTGAAGCCAAGGATCATGTCCTGCTTGCCTAGGCTAGTGACTGCAAAGACTGCACATTTGGTGTGGTTTTGATAGTGGAGTACTAGATCTACAACTGAGTTGATGGCACCTGCTTGTCACGACTCGCTACCGACTTCTGGGACTCCAAACCCCTCAAACCCACCTCCACAACTGTCCCAGGCCCAGACTGCTACCCAGCCAACCACCTTGGCAACCCCCAGCCATTACCACCTGTCACCACCACCAGCCACTGCCACCACCGGCATTTCCTGCCATCACTGCCATCACCACCACATCAGCGCTGGCCTTGGCTATCACACCACCCACATCAGCACCAGCCCCAGCTATCTCCAACACTTCCCCAACTGCAGCCGCTACATTAGCATCAGCACCGGCAACACTCAGCACTCTCTTGGCCTGTGCTGAGACCCCCATCATGCATCACAACCATGCATCACTGCCAACCCAGCCTCTGCATGCTACGCCCCACTTCTTCTCACTTCTTCACTGCCTCGCCACTACATATCTCTGCACTCTCAGAGCAAGACCTTCCACACCACGCAACATGTCTCAACCTCCACCACCGCCTTGCACAATCCCCAGGTCTCACCCTGAGCCCCAGTGCCGTGACTCATCACCAGGACCTGGGCCTGAGCCCCAGGGCTTACTTACCGCACAGTATATAAGTTGTAGAGTAGCAAGTAGCATTCTAGTCTTAATATTGCCATACCTCTCATCTTGTTTTTTTGTGTTTCATCTCTGTCTCGTAGTGTCATGCATTCCGGTCTCTATCTTTTGACTCTGCTTCATTTTGTATTGTACTTGTCTTGTATTGTCTCCTACTTGTCGTCTCTACTCATCTCTTACTCCAATTCTATCTTTGCTTTACTCTCTCTTGCTTCTAACCTCTAAGTTCCCTTTCCTTTTTTGTCTCTTGCCTCAAGTCTTGACTCGTTCTGTTTTCCCTTCCTCTTATCTTATCTCAACTCTTTCCCCCTTTGGCTTGTTTGATCTCCGCATCTCTCGCTTCTATCCTTAGGACTCGCTAAGTCCCTGCACTTGCCCTAGCTCTTTACTCGTTAATCCCCAGAACTTGCTTGTGCACCAGCACTTGCTCGCTCCCTTCTCTTGCACCTCCAGAACTCATGCCTACTCCTGGCACTCGTACTCCACCCCTCCCCAGCACTCACCCTCCAGCCCAGCATTACCAGCAATCCCTTGCTCACACCCCCAGCCCTGCTTTGGTCTTCTACACCTCATGCTTTTGCCAGTACGCTGCATCTGTGGAGACCGTGTGCACCACATAAGGTATTTGTCCAGTGGACTGAGCCCCTGTGGTCAGCGAAACTGATACTGCTTCATTGAGTGTTCCATCAATATTGAACACCAGAATGGGTTTGAAGAGTGGCTGTGTAGTCAGGCCATGGCACTTCACAAATTTCATGTTCAGAAACAGTCCCATGACTCCGCTATCCAGAAGGGTAGTGACTCCACAAGTTTGTTGCATGTTCATGGTCTCAATCTCCATGTTGAGGTGCAGTGAGTTTGCAGAGTGGGGTTAAGGCCACCACTGTCATGACCCGCTACTGACCGCCAGTACTCAGCCCCAGTCCTGGGACTCCAACCTCCCCAAACCAGCCTCCACAATGTCCTGAGCCCAGAACGCTACTCAACCAACCCTCTTGGCAGCCCTTGGCCATCATCACTCATTGCTGCCACCAGCCACTGCCACCCCCAGTATCCCTCGGCCATCAGCACTCGTAGATGCCACATCAGTGCCAGCACTGGCTATCCCTGGTGCTTTCTCTGGCCCGTGCTGAAGCTCTCCCTGGCCTCCACTGAGACATCCATCACACATCACAATCATGCATCACTCTCAGTCCAACATCTGCATGCCATGCCCACTCCTGCCGCTTGCCTCCTCGCCTTGTTGACATTCCATGCCTCTGTGCTCCCAAAGCAAAGCCTTCCTTTGAGGAGCTTCCTTTACGCTGCACAACATGCATTGACCACCACTGCTGCCTTGCACAATACCTGGGCTTCATCTCAAGCCCCAGCACCATGTGTCACGACCTGCTACTGACCCCTGAGACTCAGCCCCGGCCCCGGGACTCCAGCACTCCCAAAACCACCCCCACAACCGCCCTGGGCCCGGACCGCTACTCGGCCAACTCCCCTGGCCATCACCAGCCATCACCGCCCATCAACGCCACAGCCACTGCCACTTGCGGCACCCCCTGGCCATTACCGCTGTAACCACCACATCAGCGCCGGGTCTCAGCTATCATGTCACACCAGCGCCGGCACCACCCGTCACCCCCGACCTGCGCTGAGACCCCCATCACGCATCATGATCGTGCATCACTGCCGCCGACCTCCGCACGCCACGCCCTGCTCCTGCTCCCTCCTCACCGCACCATCACCACGTGTCTCTGCATTCCCAGTGCGAGACCTCCGTGCCGCGCGACATGTCTTAACCTTGCCCCGTCCTGCACGGCCCCCAGGTCTCATCCCAAGCCCCAGCGCCGCAACCCACTGCTGGAACCCGGGCCTGATCCCCGGGCCATACGTACTACGTAGTATATAAGGCGCAGAGTAGTAAGTAGGTACTCTAGTCTTGATATTACCGTAACCCGTCTTGTCTGTTGTGTTTTTGTCTCTGTTTTGTTTCTCACACGTCCCGGTCTCATTACTTTTACTTGCTTCTTTTCTCGTACTTGTCTCGTTTCGACTCTCTGCCTCATCTCCACTCATCTCGTACTTCTAATCTATTCTCGTTGTTCTCTTCTCTCTTCCCCACTCTAAGTTCTCTTGACTCTCCGTTCCCGGCTCTTCCCTTCGACTTAATTGTTCCCATCTCCCGTTATCTTATCTCGACTCTTTCCCCTTTTGGTTATCCGACTTCCCCAGTTCTGTTTCCATCCCCGGGACTCACTAAGTCCCTGCCTCTGTCTATCTCTTGATCCCCGGGACTCGCTTGCTCACCGACGCTCGCTCGTCTCGTTCTCTCGCACCCCCGGGACTCGCGCCAACCCCCGGCACTCGTCCTTCACCCTCCCCAGCACTCGTCCCACCCACCGGCGCTACTGGCACTCTTCCACGCACTACCCCCCACCCCGCTTCGGTCTCCTACGCCTTGCGCTCCTCCCGGTGCTCTGTGTTTGTACACGGTGAATAGCCATAAGGTGGTTCGCCCAGTAGACTGAGCCCCCATGGTCAGCAGAACCTGACACCATGATTCATCACCAGGGCCTACATACCACCCAGTATCTAAGTCATAGAGTAGCATCAAGTACTCTAGTCTTGATATTGCTACTGTGTTTCTGTGTTTCATGTTCTAGTTTCATGTTTTGTTCTCATTCTCTTGTCTCGTGTGTCCTAGTTCCCATTTTTGACTTATCTCATTTCCATCTCATACTCATCTTGTATCATCTTGCTTTCTTTGTCTCTACTCATCTCATACCTCTCAATCTAACTCTGCTTCTTCTCTCTCTCTCTGCCTCAAGTTTCTAAGTCTCTTGTTTTCTCCTTCCTCCTCTCTTCTCTTGCCTTAGTCTTGACTTGTTCCATCTCCCCTTCCATCTCTTGCCTCAACTCTTTCCCCTTTTGGCTTGATTATATCTCTGTGCCCCCTATCTCTAACCCTGGGACTCGCTAAGTCCCCTTGCTTGCCCTGGCTATCTAATTGTCAACCCTGGGACACACTCTTGTACTGGTGCTTGTCTGCCACCCTTCCTTTGCACCCCCAGAACTCGCACTCACTCCAGGACTTGTCTCTCAACTCCCTCCCTCAACCCCGGCACTCACACTCTTGCCCCAGCATGACCAGTGATCCCTCGCTCACCCGCCACTTGCATCCCTGGCCCCACCTCCAGTCTTGCATGCCCCATGCTCTCAACAGTACCACTGTGTTTGTAGGCATCATGCATGCCATGTAAGGATTTGCTCAGTGGACTGAGCCCTGGTGGTCAGCAGAACCTGACATAATATCAAGACTCCCTCCTTACCCCTACATTCACCATGTCTACCTACACACACACCTACCAGCCCACTGGCTATCAGACCGATGCTTATGGAAGACCAGTGCCTGAAAACTTCTATGCCATGAATACTCTGCAGCCTCTGTATCCGGTACCCCACACCTGTACAGATTACTTATCACCAAAGCAGCCCATCTGATATGGTCCTTACGCTGCAAAAGAGTCATTCAAAAAGATGATACCCCCACACAGTACTGGAATTCACAAACAGATGTGGCAGGGCTCTTATCGACACTTTCTATGCTGATGCAAGGGAAGGACGAAGAGGACAGTAGTATTTTTCAAGTTCTTAAAGGTCTTTTGCTACAGCATCAAGATATACTTTCTCGTCCACTGGAGAATTCTATTACTCTATATTCATCTTCTGACAACGTCATATTATACTAAGTACCTTTCGAACTTTTGTGTATTACATTGATTGCTACAGACGATCAAGAATTGAGATAGCATGTATCGCATCGATGTACAGTAATTATGTCTATGTGATGGTAGTTCTATCCGACGTATTCCGCTCGTCTTGGAATTTATTACCAAAAAAGAGTAAACAAATGCAAAATAGCAGAAATGAGTGGATTGTGTCGTGTCCGTCCAACGGACGTCTTACGTGAGGGGTTAGTGACATGAGATTACATCCTTTCGAGTCATCACCATCCATCATTTAATGAGCAACCTTGTCGCTATCGGTCTCGCGGACCCTTTTCACCTTGTTGGCCATGCGACTCCTTAGCCTGACGCGTTCACCGTACGCGAAGAACACATAGGGAATCGGGGCAATGACACAAGAGACGAGCGCAAGCAACAGACCTCCCCACTGGAAACCGATGTTCTCGTACATCTGATCGACCCAGAGGGGGATCGTAGCACCAATGAGCGATCGCATGAGAGTCTTAGCGGCCATAGCGGAGGCAGGGAAGGTGGAGTAAGAGTCGATGATGTAGGAGTTGGCGGCGACGTAGATGAGGATCATGGAAATACCGAAAAGGGCACCGGAGATGCAGACAACGACCCAGTGGATGGCAGGGTTGCCGCCGGTGAAGGCAAAGATGAAGAGGGAGACGGGGAGGAGACTACAGAGATAGTTATGTGAGCAAAGACCACGACGATATGGGATGAAGAATGAGCGTACACGCAACCGACCAACATGGGGAAGAGCCTAGCCTCGGGGAAGTTGCCGTACTTTGTGACGCGGCGGTAGATCACTTCTTGGTAGGGAAGGGCGCCGAGCGCGAGGAGGATACCAAGCATGATACTGACGAACGATGTACCGGTCAAACCCAGTGACCAACCTCGGAAATGAGCAAACGCGAGAGGGAATGCGAAGAAGAGCAGGTAAAGCAAGGAATACACGAACGACAGATCTAAAGGGACGCGATCGTCAATAGGTCTTCGCGTCACGAAGAAATTTGAAACTTACAGAAGGAGAAGAAAAGAACGATAGGCTCCATGACCATCATGATCAGTGGGCGGGTAAGGGCGATCTTGAGTGTCGTGGAGAAGGGGAGACGGTCCATCTCAGATTTGGTGTTGTAGCTATCGTCGCCAGTCTCTTTACGGAGGCGTGCGGCCTTCTTGTTCAAAAGGACGGGTGCGTACGTCTCGGGAACGAAGAGGGTAAGGACAAAGACAACGCCGTTAAGGATAAAGAGGACCCAGTAGATCCATCGCCAGCCTGCGCCCTCGCCGATCCAGCTGCCGATGATGGGCCCGAGACAAGGTCCAAGGCTACAGAAATAGATCAATTGTGTGTTTTAGAGAAAGAATCGAAGGAGAAGACACTGACAAAATAGTACCGGAGAAGATAGCCATGGGAATACCACGCTCTTTAACACTCCAGATATCAGAGATCGTTCCACCAACATTAGCGACCGGTGCAGAAGCAGCGAATCCGGCGAGCAGACGACCAATGACGAGAGTGGCAGCGTTTTTGGCGAGGGCAGAAGGGAGTGTGAAGATGAAGAAAAAGAAGAATGAGACGCAGTAGATGGGTTTGCGGCCGATAACTTCAGACAAGGGAGCGAAAAACAGTGGCCTGTATGTAGTGTTGCGAAATGAAATTCATGACATTCAAAAAAGTTTGTAACTCACCCTATGCCAAAACCAAGGACGAAGCATGACACCGTGAGGTTGATGACCTCTTGTGGAGCATGTAAATCTCTGGTCGGGCCTCGCATACTATTTCGAAAGGGATTAGCTTCCAGTGCAATCTACATAGAAGACAGATAGAACTCACTCTCCAGTAATGATCGAGCTTCCAATAGCAACAGTCAAGCAGAGCAAAGATGCGGCGAGAGTGATGAACCTGTCGCTTGGTCAGCTTTTTGGACCCACAAAGAGGTAAATAGGCGCTTACCATCTCTTTCCCGAATTCCACTCCCTGGGATTCTCTCCCTGGCCTGCTTCGAACTCCACAAGCTTGATCCCTTCCTCCTTCGCCAGCTCCTCCACATTGTCCTTCTCGTTCAACGAAGTCTCGACGATGGTATTGGCAGGAGTCATCTGCACCTCAAGATCCCCAGCCTTTTTGGCAAACTCGGCATCGATATGCTCTGATGACATTACTACGCGCTAGTCCGTCGGTCGCAGAGTATGGGGTATGGGGCCGCGGAAGGCGGAAAGTGGGGAAATATGCGGGACAGCAGGACAATTTTGGCTCTGGGGCTTCTTTTATACTTCAGCTCCGGCATACAAGTTGAGCGGAAATTTTCATCTTCTCTTGGTCAGCACAAGTGCAGAGTATCCGTGAAAGTCCGCATCAAAAGTAAAGCCGGTGCGGTTCAGGGACTTTGCTGCAATTGAGGTACGATCAGGACTTGTCCTCGTATTCTGTCTATTTTGCAGGCTCACTTGTAATATTCGACCGACAAATTCACAATGACTCGCTGTTGAAAGTGCTCCACGCATTGGGTGAAGAATAAACCAGCTTGCCATGAGAGGCAGTGGAGATTTCTCGAAAGAGTCGAATGACCAAGATATTGTACTTCCATATATAGGTGATGGGATCGTTCCCCATGCGGCTAATCTTATCGAAAAAGCTTGGAAACCAAGGAAATGAGGCGCTAATGAGGCTATCGATCAATATTACTCAACAGCTTTAATGAGAGCGAGCAGAGATATCGACCAGAAAGGCAACAAAAGTAAAAGCTTCTGTTCAGTCGACTAGGGGACAGAGATAGACCTACGCCACTTCCACGCTCTGTCACCCACATCGTTCGAGATACCCTGGGAAACTGCTGATATGCACTGATCAGGGTATCAGATCAACGGCTTGGAATCGGCCCGGACATTGCCAAGATGTCGGCTCTCACCTTACCCTTGAATCCAGACATCTTGGAAGCTCTTGGAAGCTGCTGGTCGTTGTTTCCTCGTACCAAAGCCTGAATGTTCTCCAGAAATTTTTATATGTAGATATTCGAATTTAAAAAATCGGGTTCAAATTTAGGGAGGACCGGATCCAGGGAGATCACGGGACAAGCCTAAAATAGATCGCAGAGAAAACTAACGAGCTCAGACTTTTCTATGCGTTGTCGTGTCGGTTGAGGTCACAAGCAGAATTGACAAGCTATTTGATCAACCAAATGGAACACAAGTAGAATACTGAGTCTGAGCTTCTTTCGGTAAAATTGGTCAAAGATTGAGTTATAACCGCCCAACACCATAAAACCGAGGACGGATAATAGGCTTTATAGCAACGCTAGATCCATGCGCCCCTTATAACAAGCTCCAGCCTATATCGATATCATCCAGTCTTCTTGGTGCTTGGAAGTCATGATTTTGGATTGGAATGCGATTTTTGGCGCGGTATGTAAGGACAGCAGTTCATCGGATCCGATAAACGATGAGCTCCAAAGCGTGTGTAGAAAGAACCTGCGTCTACTAGGGAGGGCGCAAAAACGCCAACCGCGTTGATCAAAGCTAAACTGGTATCATAAGACAACTACGGTAGCATCGGCGACTGTTGCTTGTGTCGAGGACAAGCGTAAGCGATAGAGATCACGACATACACCTAACATGGCAGCCATTGTGAAGACAATAGCGAATATCGTGGATCAGTCGGGGCCTGTGCATAGCCGGATGACAACGGGACAGGGTAGGCACTAGAGATAATGAACGGCGTATGTAAGTGATATGAATAGAGGTTGTGCAACCGTCCATCAAATTATTGCAATCGACCAAACAAGGATTAGACAGCGCGGCTCTGTCGAGTTGTCGTTGGATCCACGACAAATGCGATATAATTACACTGAGAGGCGTCTCAAATGGATGCATAACAAGAGGGGACCATACCCTGACTCGATCGGTTGCACGCACACAGGAGTCGGATGATAAGCGATAAGCATTGTTGTGTGTCGAAATAAGGCATAAGGCGCTCTCGAAGGTCATTGAAACACAAGACCAACACCACATCATCTCGACACTTTAAACGCAAAGCATTCCTCAGGCATCGTCACGGATAACGATAGTCATTTTTGGCTCTGGCCAAGCCTCGGTCGCGTGCGTCGAAGTTGCGTGAAGGGGGAAAACATCAGTGACATAGGGGAACCTTTACAATGCGGATGCTGCGTGTCAATGATATGTAGGCGTATGAGATATCATATCAGCCTGACGACGTCTCTTGGGATCAACGGCATCGCCGCAGCCTCATAACATTGCGTGAGTGTGAATTAAATACGTAAAAAGCGGAACAAACCTTGTATTTGAAAAATAAAAAAAGATAGAACAAGCCGTCGACGAGGCGCGCCAAGGAGACACAAGACTAGGTCATTAGGTACCGAAGACAGTGTGCGCAGTGGATGTAAGGGTTCGCGATGCGTCAGGGCTGCCACGAGGGCCCAAGGGAGACGAGGCACCGAGGCGCGCTGACGCTATGATGAGTGTGGATCGACCACGCCAATAACAACGGATTTTCATTCCGACAAGCCTTGAGTACTTATTCCACATCGCGAGCTGATCGAGGACCGTAGGCATCACACCACACCGTAGCGTGGTAATCTCTGAGTGCCTGGAGTGTAAGGCATCATCGAGGCCAGTTTATCTCTTTATATTAAAACATATCGAAGCCCACGAGCATCTTGCCTCAAGCTTTGTCAAACATACCAAAGAGTTATATTTGGCTCTGGCCGAGTCTGAGTCAGAGTGCAACAAAGACGCGAGGAAGAAAAGAGACCCATAAAAGGAAACTTGGGCAACGCGGATGCTGGTCGTCAATAACAGGTGTGTAACAGATCAAGGCACGAGTCCGACCGCGTCTCTTTGGTCAAGAGGAACAAGAGCGACCGCACATCGCGTTGGCAAGGCATGACTTCGCGTGGGAGTTTGGTTACAAGTAGATCAAGCGGAAACATTTTCTTTTTGTTAAAAGACAATGCCGAAAACAAAACGTCGACCAAAGTAGTCATTGACGTGGGCCTTGATTTGTTTTGGAAGAGACTTCCTTGATGTCTTCAAAGATGCGTCATTCATGACAGAATTAGACATCGTGTGATCAAAGAAGAGTGGTAGACAGAGAGCACCATGAGAAGTGATAGACTTTTGGAGCCTTTTGTCAAATGAACTCGTCATGGTTGATTAGCTGGACGTATTATCGCAGCCTGAATCATTGGTGGACGAAGGGACGATCTCAATGGAAGGAACGTGTATACCATGAGCACGGGCAACTGACTGGGTCCACAACCAGCTATTCAAGCCTCATGTATCAATGTGGGGAATGGGCGTGAGATGGCCGCCGTTGGCCGGACAGGCCGGTGGGTTCATTGACAATTCAATGTCCTTGGCAGCGTTTGATTTTTTGCCAGGAGTGTTTTTTGGCCTACTTTAGAGGGGAACATGGACACTGGTAACATTGGTCGTAGCTTACCCCAACAAAACAATGGGAGCGGTGTCTATTGTCATGGCCAAATAAAGGAATTTTTTCGGAATTTTGCGAGTACTTTCGGCCGCCACGCACTTTATTAAAAGAAAATGTAAAGGGCCAACAATGACCCTCTTGAGCAACCCGGGCCTATATAAGCCCCCAGCTAGTGACGCCGAAGAACTATTAAAAAGACTACTTTCTTTCCCATTTACCAGTGACACGCCGCTGAGCGACGACTAGGTTTCCATCCCCATTCTTTGATTTTTCTAGCCCTCTTTATTCCAACGCACGCTTCATTAACACAAAACAAAAATGAAGTACGCATCCTCAATACTATTCCCTGTTGCTTTCGCAGCCTCTGCACTCGCACACGGCTTGGTCACCCAAATCACCGTCGACGGCAAAGTTTATAAAGGAAACGTTCCGAACGGCAAGGAGCCCTCGATTATTCGCTTGGTCGACACCACGTCTCCTGTGAAGGGTGCCTCTAACTCAGACATGAACTGTGGTGCCGGCTCTCCTCAACCTGCGGCAGATATCGGTAACGCCATGCCTGGCAGCAAGCTCGGATTTTTTTGGGGTTCCGGATTCGGTGGGAACGTGAGTTGTGCCCTTGCTCGAATTGTATTGTCGATTTTCTGACTAGTTGGCTTAGTGGCCCCACAACACCGGCCCAATCATGACCTACATGGCTTCCTGTGGAAGCACGACTTGCGACAAGTTCGATTCTACCCAAGCGAAATGGTTCAAAATCGATCAACAAGGTCAGAAGGACGGTGGTAGTGGCTGGTTCCAGGCTGACGTCGGTAAGTACTTCTGCATCTTTATTATCATGATCATCCCTTTCAACATGACTGACTTCATTTTTTTAGCGGCTGGCCAACCCGCCAATGTGACACTTCCATCGAACCTCGCCCCCGGCAACTACCTGATCCGCCACGAACTCATCGGCCTCCAAGGCGCTGTCAGCGCGGGTGGTGCCGAGTTCTATCCCTCTTGTTCGCAGTTCACCATCGGTGGCAGTCAGACTGGTGCACCCACCGACAAGGACCTTGTCAGTTTCCCTGGCGCCTACAGCGATAACGACCCTGGCATCCTCGTTCCTGATGTCTTCAACCCTGGTTTCGATTACGTCTTTCCCGGCCCTCCTGTCGCCTCATTCATTTCGGGCTCCTCTTCGTCAGGTGGCTCGCCTACTAATAGCACCCCTGCCTCTGGGACTACCACCAGCAGCGCCCCAACTGCCACTACGAAGAAGAGCGGTACATGCAAGCTCGTGAGGAAGCCTTCTTCAAGTTCCTCTAGCGCTGTCACTGCTCCTTCCATCCGTTCCCGACACCTCTCTCGTGTCATGCGTGGCCTTATTGCCAACCATGCACGACGTTCTTAGTTGTCATCCTTGACATGCCCCCAGTCACGCCCTTGCGACGACGATTCCATGCATAGAGATCTCACTATCTTCATACCACTGTTATTATTTATTGTCCTCTTGACGCTGCGCGTCGTGTACTTGTAGCCTTACTAACCATGACATAGGCTGAATCTATAGATTTGAAGATTCACTCTGATACAAGTAATCTGTATCCAAACTGTTTTTCATGCATGAATGATCAACTTTTCCGCCGACCTTGCACGAGTGAAAGCTGTTGAGATCGGTTTCCTAACCCTTTCCATCGCTCATTTAATTATATTTCCGAGGTTCATCACAGCACCCTTGTCTTGCGATCAGTAGAACATATTGTTGCCCCATGCGATGTGAAGACGCGAATAAATTATACGAGTTCTACACACATTACTTTTAGTTGTCGTTCTGCAGTATATGAACTTACTTCGCTATCAACAAGTTATGGGCTCTGTACCTTGATTAGAAAAGAAGATCAGGACTCTTCTCTGTAAACAAAGAGAGGTTTCTTCTATGTCCAGAACCAATAGCTGAAAATGTCAAGGTAACAGAAATATTACAGTAAATAACTGCAGTGATTAAGCAAATAAAATCAACAATCTCTAAATCTCTTCAAGGAAAGGAAGGATCAGATTCAACAACCCAAGAAGGAACTCCAGCCATATAATAGAACCCACAAGATCCCACAGTAGTAATGTATCATCAGTCCTTTATAAATTCTTGTTCTGCATGTCAGTCATCATTAAGATTTTTTTGCATTTTGTATTGTGATAGAGCATAATTACACTGCATCTCAAATGTTTTTCCTTACTATTTTTCAAACATTGCATTCCAAGTTTTAATGATGTCCTCCTTACAATGTGTGTACCATGTGCTTTGTCTCAATCATTTAGCAGACATCTATCAGCATTCTCCTATCTTCAACCTCCAGAGTAGCATCTGTTCATGTCTAGATACCTGCAGATGCTGTAAAGGCTGGGATGTTGTGACACAGCTCAAATGATAAATAATATAATCTTCTCAATTTCAACCTTACAACAAATTTTATAAACCACACCTTGCCTCCAAGGTCTCCATCAAGTTCTACACTCACTGCTGCTATCTATTATGTAATAAAGAAATCAACAAAAAGAAAAACAATTTGTATTTTCATCTAGAGCTGGTCTTCCTCAATGAGTCCCTGATTGAGTTGTGCCTGTTTTCTGTCAGGGAGATGTCGGAGGACCTCCATTTTGCCCTGCTTCCAACTTCCATTTTGCTCTGCCCATTCATGCTGTTCCCCAGAACCTGCTCCAGACTGTCAGGTTCCACTGACCACAGGGGCTCAGTCCACTGGGCAAGTACCTTATGTGGTGATCATGGTGTCCACAGATGCAGAGTACCAGAAGGAGCGCGAGGCATAGGAGACCAAAGCAGGGCCGGAGAGGGAAGTAGGGGATTGCCGGTAATGCCGGAATAGGGGGCAAGTGCCAGGGAGGATGGAGGATGAGTGCTGGGATAGGCGCGAGTCCTGGAGAGACAGGAGAGTGGAATGAGCAAGCAAGCACTGGTGCGTGAGTGAGTCCTGAGGATCAATGAAGTGACAAGCATGGGGTCTTAGTGAGTCCCAGGGATGGAAGCGGAAGAGCAGAGATTAAATGAGCCAAAAGGAGAAAGAGTCAAGATAAGATAGGGAAATGGGAAACAGAGCAAGTTGAGACTGGAGGCTGGAGACAGAAAAGACAAGAGAACTTAGGATTGGCAAAGAGAGGAAGAGTAAAGCAGAGTGGAATTAAGTATGAGATGAATAGAGGTGACAAACAGAGCAGATATGAGGCAACTACAATAAGAAATGAAGCAGAGTGAAAATATAGAGACCAGAACGCACAAGAATACAAGACAGAGATGAAACACAATGAAATGGTACGGTAGCTATGGTAATATCAAGACTAGAGTGCTACTTACTACTCTACGACTTATATACTGTGCAGTGGGTAGGCCCCGGGGCTCAGGCCTGGGTTCAAGTGGTGGGTCACGGCACCAAGGCTTGGGGTGAGACTCAGGGATTGTGCAGAACGGTGGTGGGGATTGAGACATGTCACACAGCACGGAGGTCTTGTACTGAGAACGCAGAGACATGCAGCAGCTAGGCAGTGAGGAGGGGAGCAGGAGTGGGGCGTGGCGTGCAGAGGTCAGGTCGGTGGTAATGCATGATTGTGATGCGTGATGGAGGTCTTGGCATGGGCTGGGGGAGTGTCAGGTGTTGCCGGTGCCAGCGCTGATGTGGTGGTTATGGGTGGTGTGATAGCCAGGGCCAGCGCTGATGTGGTGGTCGCAGTGGTGATGGCCAGTGATGGTCAATGATGGCTGGGGGCTGCCAAGGTGGTGGTCAGGTAGCGGTCCAGGCCTGGGGCGGTTATGGGAGTCGTTTTGAGGGGGTTGGAGTCCTGGAACTGGGGCTAAGTCCTGGGGGTCGGTAGTGGGTTGTGACACAGACCTCCAGAGATCTCCAGAAGTCAATTTCCTTTTAGGCAGGCCTCTGGAGCATCTGCAACTTCCTGTTTTGGCATTGTCAGAGATTAGAGTTAGCTCCACTCATCCTGTACAGTTGTTCTCACACCTTTGCCACCTACTAATGTGCCATGCTAGGCAGCAGAGATCCACAGACTTGTTCTCTTTGGATTCTGTAAGGGCAGTCTTTAAACCATGTCCAATGCTATTCCAAGCTTAGTCCAATAAATGCACCCACTCCTAGCCCTTCTGAATGACCACTGGACCCACCCTATCTCCTTCTGTCTTCTAGTAGTTAGCCTTGATGAGTCATATGCATGGACCTTACTCAGCATTGATTATTGTTAGTTATACTCCATTACATACTGGGGCTCAATTAGTTAAACATATTAGTAATAGCACAGCGACCAATGTAGTATATGAGGCAGCCTGTAGGAGAGAATATCTCCAGACTGAACAATAGCAGTATTCTTCTGGCCTATCCATTGAATTAAATGTAAGACCTGCTATCAACCTTCAGGACTTAGGCCCAGTCCTGGTACTCCAACTCCCCCAAACCCACCTCCACAACCGTCCCGGGCCCAGACTGCTACCCGGCCAACTAAGTTGACAACTCCCAGCCATCACTGCCTGTCACCACCACCAGCCACCACCACCACTGGCATCCCCCCAGCCTCACCGCTGTGACCGCTACATCAGTGCTGGACCCGGCTATCACACTGCCTGTAACCATCACATCAGCACCAGCCCTGGCTTTCACACAATCCATGAGCGCCACATCAGCACCAGCCCTGGCTATCCCCAGCACTTCCCCAACTGCAGCTGCCACATCAGTGCCAGCACCAGCAACACCCAGGGCTCCCCTGGCCTGTGCCGAGACCCCCATCACACATTACAATCACGCATCACTGCCGACCTGACCTCCACACACCACACCCTGCTTCTGCTCACCCTCTTGCTGCCTTGCTACTGTGTGTTTCTGTGTTTCCAGAGCAAGACCTTCTACACTGCGTGACATGTCTCAACCTCCACTGCCACCTTGCGCAATTCCCAGGTCTCACCCTGAGCCCTGGCACCACAACCTGCCGCTGGAACCTGGGCCTGAGCTCCAGGGCCTACCTACCGCACAGTATATAAGCCATAGAGTAGTAAGTAGTACTTTAGTCTTGATATTACCATAGCTCTCATATCATTTCCTTGTGTTTTGCCTCTCTCACATAGTTTCATGCGTTCCAGTCTCTGTTTTTTCGACTCTGACTTGTCTTGTATCTCCTTCTATTTGTCGTCTCTACTTGTTTCTTACTCTAATTCCATCTCTGCTTTACTCTCTCTCTCTTCTTCAATGTCACAACCTGCTACCGACCCCTGGGGCTCAGCCCTGGCCCTGGGACTCCAACCCTCCCAAAACCACCCCCATGACCGCCCTGGGCCTGGGCCGCTACCTGGCCAACTCCCCCAGCCATCACTGGCCATCACCACCCGTCAACGCCACTAGCCACCACCACCTGTGGCATCTCTGCCCATCACCGCCTATAGCCACCACATCAGCGCCGGCACCACCCACCACCTCCGGCCCGTGCCGAGACTCCCATCACGCATCATGATCACGCATCACCGCTGACCTGACCCCCGCATGCCACGCCCCGCTCCTGCTCCCCCTCACCACCCCACTACCACATGTCTCTGTGTTTCC
>JAGGAQ010000110.1:0-45963 GCA_017657225.1 Termitomyces sp. T69sscA
GTTTCGACTCTCTATCTCGTCTCCACTCGTCTCGTAACTCTAATCTATTCTTGTTGTCCTCTTTTCTCTCCTCTACTCTAAGTTCTCTCGACTCTTTGTCCCCGGCTCTCCTCTCTTCGACTTAATCATTCCCATCCCCCACTATCTTATCTCAACTCTTTCCCCTTTTGGTTATCCGACTTCCCCAGCTCTGCTTCTATCCCTGGGACTTGCTAAGTCCCCTCGTCTGCTTTTCTCTTGACCCCCGGGACTCCCTCGCTCACCAGCGCTCGCTCGTCTTGTTCTCTCGCACCCCCAGGACTCGCGCCAACCCCTGGCCCTCGTCCTTCACCCTCCCCGGCATTCGTCTTACCCACTGGCGCTACCGGCACTCTTCCACACACCACTCCCCACCCTGCTTCGGTCTCCTACGCCTCGCACTACTCCCGGTGCTCTGTGTTTGTACACGATGAATAGCCGTAAGGTGGATTTGCCCAGTAGACTGAGCCCCCGAGGTCAGCGGAACCTGACACGACCTGCGCCGAGACCCCCAATCACGCATCATGATCGCGCATCACTGCTGCCAACCTCCGCACGCCACGCCCCGCTCCCGCTCCCTCCTCACAGCACCACCACCACATGTCTCTGCGCTTCCAGTACAAGACCTCCACGCCGCGCGACATGTCTTAGCCTCACCCCGTCCCACACGGCCCCCAGGTCTCATTCCAAGCCCTGGCACCGTGACCCGCTGCTGGAACCCAGGCCTGACCCCCGGGCCATACGTACTACGTAGTATATAAGGCGCAGAGTAGTAAGTAGGTACTCTAGTCTTGATATTACCATAACCCCATCTTGTCTGTTGTGTTCTCATCTCTGTTTCGTCTCTCGCGTGTCCCGGTTTCATTACTTTTTACTTGCTTCTTTTCTTGTACTCGTCTCGTTTCGACTCTCTGTCTCGTCTCTACTCGTCTCATACCCTTAATTCATTTTTGTTGTCCTCTTTTCTCTTTTCTACTCTAAGTTCTCTCGACTCTTCGTTCCCGGCTCTCTCCTCTTTGACTTAATCGTTTCCTTTCCCTGCCATCTTATCTCAACTCTTTCCCCTTTTGGCTATTCGACTTCCCCAGCTCTGCTTCTATCCCCAGGACTCGCTAAGTCCCCACATCTGGTTTTCTCTTGATCCCCAGGACTTGCTCGTCCACCGGTGCTCGCTCGTCTCACTCTCTTGCATCCCCGGGACTCACGCCAACCCCCAGCCCTCGTCCTTCACCCTCCCCGGCACTCGTCTTACCCACCGGCGCTACCGGCACTCCTCCACGCACCACCCCCCGCCCCACTTCGGTCTCCTACGCCTCGCACTACTCCCGGTGCTCTGTGTTTGTACACGGTGAATAGCCGTAAGGTGGATTCGCCCAGTAGACTGAGCCCCCGTGGTCAGCGGAACCTGACACCTGGGACTCAGGCCCAGCGCCGGTACTCTCAACCCCGCAAAACAACTCCTACTACTGCTGGCCAACCACCTCAGCAACCCCTGGCCATCACCGGCCATCACCGCCACCAGCCACCACCAGCATCCCCTTGGCCATCACCGCCATGACCACCACATCAGTGCTGATCCTGGCTATCACACCGCCCATGACTGCCACATCAGTGCCAACACCGACAACACTCGATGCTCCCTCAGCCCATGCTGAGACTCCTGTCACATATCACAATCACGCATCACTGCTGACCTGATCTCTGCATGCCACACCCTGCTCCTGCTCCTCTCTTTACTGCCTCGCCACTGTGTGTCTCTGCATTTCCAGTGCAAGACCTTTGCGCCGTGCGACATGTCTCAACCTCCACCGCCACCCTGCACAATTCCCAGGTCTCACCCTAAGCCTTGGGGCTGTGGGCCGCCACTGGAACCTGGGCCTGAACCCCAGGGCCTACCTACTGCACAGTATATAAGTCATAGAGTAGTAAGTAGTACCTAGTCTTGATATTACCGTAACCCTCATATCATTTTGTTGTATTTGTCTCTGTCTTGTATTTTTGCACGTCCCAATCTCTATTTTTACTCTGCTTTGTTTCTTATTGTACTCGTCTCATATCTGCTCCGTTTGTTGCCTCTATTCGTCTTGTACTCTAATTCCACTCTGCTTTACTCTTCATCTCTCTGCCGAACTCTAAGTTCCCTTATCTCTTCTGTCTCTGGCCTCCAGTCTCAACTTGTTCTATTTCCCCTTTCCTTATCTTATCTCGACTCTTTCCCCTTTTGGCTCTCTTAATCTCCGCTCTTCCACTTCCATCCCTGGGACTTGCTAAGTCCCTGTGCTCGTCACTTCAGTGATCTCTGGGACTTGCTCATGCACCGACACTTGTTCATTCCATTCTCCTGTCTCCCCAGGACTTGCACCCTACCCCCGGCACTCGTCCTCCACCCTCCCTGGCACTCACCCCCATTTCAGCGTTACCAGAGATCCCCTACTCACCTCTCCTGCCCCTCTTTGGTCTCCTATGCCTCATGCCCCTACCAGTACTATGCATCTGTGGACACAGTGATCACCATGTAAGGTACTCGCCCAGTAGACTGAGCCCCCATGGTCAGCGGAACTTGACACCCTCTGCTTGCTCCAGCCTCTTAATCTCCAGCCCTAGGACTCACTTTTGCCCTGGCACTCATCTTCTAACCTCCTCCTACACCTCTGGGACTTGCTCTCACCCTGGCACTCATCTTCCAAACTCCCTCACAACCCCAGCACTCACACTCTCACCCCAGCGTGACTGGTGCTTTCTGCTCACCCATTGTTTGCATCTTCAGTCCCACCCCTGATCTCATATGCCCACACTCTTGATAGTACTGTTGCATTAATAGAGATTGTGCATGCCACATAAGGATTTTTCCAGTGATCTGAGCCCCTATAGTTGTCAGGTTCCGCTGACCATGGGGGCTCAGTCTACTGGGCGAACACCTTATGTGATGATCACCATGTACACAGACGCAGAGCACCAGGAGGAGTGCGAGGCGTAGGAGACCAAAGCGGGGCAGGGGTGGTGTGTGGAGGAGTGCCGGTAATGCCAGCGAGTGAGACGAGTGCCAGGGAGGGTGAAGGATGGGTGCTAGGGGTTGGCGCGAGTTCCAGGGGTGCAAGAGAATGAGATGAGCGAGCGCCAGTGAGCGAGCGAGTCCTGGGGATCAAGAGATAATCAGGTGCAGGGACTTAGCGAGTCCCGGGGATGGAAACAGAACCAGGGAAGTTAGACAGCCGAATGGAGAAAGAGTCGAGATAAGATAATGGAAGATGGAAATGATTAAGTTGCAGAGAGGAGCCGGGAATGGAGAACCAAGGGAACTTAGAGTAGAGAAGGGAAAGGAGAACAAGTAGAATAGATTGAGAGTACGAGGCAAGGAGAGACGAGACAGAGAGACAAAACAAGACGAGTACGACGAGAAAAGAAGCAAGTAGAGATAACAAGACCGGGGCATGCGAGAAAACGAAACAGAGATGAGAACACAACAAACAAGACAAGGCTACGGTAATATCAAGACTAGAGTACCTACTTACTACTCTACAACTTATATACTATGCAGTACATAGAGCCCAGGGCTCAGGCCTGGGTTCCAGCAGCGGGTCGCAGCGCCAGGGCTTGGGGTGAGACCCAGGGACCACGCGGGGTGGAGCAAGGTTGAGACATGTCATGCGGCATGGAGGTCTCGCACTGGAAACGCAGAGACACGTGGTAGTGGGGTGGTGAGGGGGAGCGGGAGCGGGGCGTGGCATGCGGGGGTTGGGTTGGCAGTGATGCATGATCATGATGCATGATGGGGGTCTTGGCGTGGGCCAGGGGTGACGGGTGGTGCCAGTGCTGATGTGGCAGCTATGGGCGGTGTGATAGCCGAGACCCGGCGCTGATGTGGCAGTCACGGCAGTGATGGCCGGGGGGTGCTGCGAGTGGCGGTGGCTGTGGTGGTGACAGGCAGCGATGGGCAGTGATGGCCAGGGATGCCGCAGGTGGCAGTGGCTGGTGGCGTTGATGGGCAGTGACGGCTGGTGATGGCCAGGGGAGTTGGCTGGGTTGCGGTCCGGGCCCAGGGTGGTCGTGGGGGTAGTATTGGGAGGGTTGGAGTCCCAGGGCCGGGGCTGATTTCCAGGGGTCGGTAGCAGGTTGTGACAATAGTTAGCAGAATCTGACAAGTATGGCCTAAAGTAAGGTTTGTATAATGGAGACAGGCTGAGAATCAGACCTTGACAGTATGTCTGAAGAGAGGTGTGGCAGTGTTGCAAAAATAAGCAGGTGATGGTATTGCAGGGGAGTTGATCATTGATGGCCTTGATAGTCTACTAATAGAAGTGGAACAGGTGAAATGGCTGGGTTCTCTGTAGTAGAAGACCTTAAATTGGTGGGATATTTTAAACACTAAAGCATTTCAATACTTGCTTTGATGTAGCCCAACAGAAGTGGAGGGAGTCAGAGAAAAATTTGCTTGGGTTGTATGCTCCCAAAGTTGCTGCCACCATTGTGGACACATGTGTGAGCATGGGCAGGAATAGGTTGTGTATTGGCCCTGTTTGCTTGCAGCACTGAGGCTGAGTTTGTGTTTGAAGGAGTGATTCACTAGTGTCTGCAATGTGTTGGAGTTGACTTCAACAACATCACACACTCTCTTGACATAGGATCATGTACAGGGCCACGGCTACCACTGCACTAAATCAACACTTATCACACAGTGGACGATGGCCCCATCATCCACTTACATGTATATAAAGACAAATGCATTGTAGATGCACCCTTAGTCACTTAAACCAGACTGGGGAGTGAGTAGAAACAGTTTGTTTATTGAATAATATTCTGTTGTTCATAGGTACAGTCACCACAATACAGTCACTTATATTAGACTGAGGAACAATATTCTGTTGTTTATACTTCATAGGTCATAGTTCAATTCCTAACACAATGATGCTGTTGGCCAAGGGATGCAGCAGTGAGTCAGCCTGGAAGTTGTGGCTGGTAGTAGACTGCTGCAGCTGAAGGGGCTATGCCTGGAGTTGCAGCTGTTGCAGCTAGGAAGGATGTCAAAAAAAGTGACAACTGATGACTGCAAATGAATTAACAACATCACTGAGTATGTTTACCTCTATTTTATTTCATAAAATCTTTATTTCACTCTCTAATCTCCAAGTAACATACTGAGTATTAATTTACTCCATGATGACAATGAAAAAATCTCAGTAGTTTAGTGTAAGGGCGACCTCCAGGAGTTGCAGCTCAATCACACAACTAGCAGAGGGAAATCCAAAGTTATATTAGAAGTGATAATCAACAATACAATAGTAACTAATCACCTAGCAGAGGGAAATCTAAAGAAAATAAGTCTAAGGATCTCTGCTGCTTGGTGTGCCACATCAGTGAGTAGTAGAGGCATGGGCTATAAAAGGGTCAGAGTCAAGATCAATGTATCTAACTCATCCTGCTTATAAGGCAAGAGGATATACTTTACAGCTAGATGGTTCTGCATTTGAAATGAGCTCAATGACACAATCTCATTGCTCATACTTTAGAAGAGAATTCAATGTGAAAATTCTTTATTAAGAAAAAGTAAAACATACTCTAAAAATCTATTAGAGTCACATGTTATATTTTGAATAACTATTCTTTTGATTTCTAGATATAGACTTAGAATTGTCATATAACACAACAATCAAGTTATAGCGATCAAAGAATTTTTATCTTGAATCACTTCTGAAGGTTTTTGCATTCTTAAAACTCAATCTACTCTATAAAGTAGTAATACTGTTTGTTTTTATGAGAAACTTGAACTGGTTTATTATATGTAATGTTGAATAAGATTAGCTATTCTTGCAGAAATCTGATATTAAATTATATAGGAGAAAAAAAATAGAGCACAATCATAAGTAAATGTAGTTTAAAGTTATATATGATCAGGATATACTGTAAAGAGAAAAAAATTACTGGGTTAAAATATTAAAAATATGAAAAAAGAATATCTACATACTGATTTGATGTTTGATCACAAGTTTTACATAGTTAGACAGAAACCTCTCATCTCTTTCTAGAGCTGAAATATGATTGCTAAGAGTTGGATGAGTGCCACTTTGTATATAAGTAGTAAAAGCCATTTCAAATGCATCATCAAAAGATCTTGATTCAGACTGATACCAAAAGGAATGTGCTGAACAGATGAGAAGAGCTGAAGTTGTTTAGAAATAAGGGAGAGAAATCAATTAGGAGAATAGAAATATCAATACAAAAATGTAATCATACCAGCAAGCACAGATAGAGATGGTTTCTTTGATAATAAAGATAATAATTTAGCTCAAAAGTTCAATCAACATAAATAGAATTACTCACATTAAATTTTTCCTTCAAAAATTTAGTAATAAATGTAACAACCTTAGTAATTAAAGAAAAAAATCAGAGCAAAGCAAAAAGGAGAGAGGCTTAACCTTGCATGCTAGGCAAAATATTAGATTAGCTACTAATAGAAAAAATTCTTACATTCTATATATTCCATTGTTAATCATATCTTGAGTTTAAAAGATAATCAGTGTAAGTTACATATTAAAAATTGTTAATACACTGATCAACTTTTCAATTGTTCTAAGAGTAGTACAACTCACTTGCTATACATATATTCAATGTTTCTGAAAATTTCCAAAGGTGCAACTCACTTGCTAGATATATTTTGCAATTCACTGATCATATTCTCCATTCTTTTTAATAGTACTGCAACTCACATTCTAGATGCATTTTCATTCATTAGTCAGCTTTCTTTTTAGTACAACTCACAAGCTAAATACATTTTGATTTCATTCATCTACTTTTTCATGCTTTGCAGGACCAGTGCAACTTACTTGCTAGATATAATTTAATTTAACTAATCAGCTTTAATTGTCTTCAAAGCTGATGCAACTTACAATCTAGGCCATTTTTATTCACCAGTCAGCTACTCAATTCTCTCCAAAGCTAGTGCAACTTACAAGCTAGACATACTCATCAAATTTCAATTTTCTTGAAAGCCAGTACAACTCACAGGCTAGACATATTTTCAATTCACTGGTCAGTATTTCAATTTCCTCCAAAGCTGATACAACTCACAAGCTGTATACATTTTTATACCAGTCAGTGAATTTTTCAATTATTTTTGAACTAGTGCAATTCACTGTCTAGACAGATTTTCAATGAACTTCTCTTTCAATTCCTTTAAAAGCTGGTGAAATTCACAGGCTAGACACAATTTAAATTCATCAGTTAGTTTTTTAACTTTCTATAGAGCTAGTGTGATTCACAATCTAGGCATATTGTCAACTTATTAGTTGACTTTCAAAATTAGTGCAACTCACAGCCTAAACACATTGTCAATTGTTGAGCCAGTTTTTCAATTCTTTCCAAAGCTAATGCAACTCACTTGCTAAAAACATTTCTAATTTAACAATTTCAATTCCTTTTCAAAGCTAGTGTAACTTACAAACTAGACACACTTGTTAGATTTTCAATTCTTCACAAAACTATTACAACTTGCAGGCTACATGCATTTTCAATTCACCTGTCAGTTACTTAATTTTCTTCAAAACTAGTAGAACTCACAAACTTGGTACATTTATGATTCACTAATTAGTTTTTCAGTTCTCTTTGAAGCTAGTGCAACTCACAAGCTAGATATATATTCAAATAATCAGTCAGTCTTTCAATTCTCTCCAAAGCTAGTGCAACTTGCAGCCTAGATATATATATATATATATATATTCAATTCATCAATCAGTCATTCAAACCTCTTGCAACTTACAAGCTAGAAATATTTTCAATTAATGAGTCAGTCTTTCCATTCTTTCTAAAGCTAGTGCAACTCACAATCTAGACACATTTTAAATTCACAATTTAGTCTTCAAGTCGCTCCAAATTTAGTGTAATTTACAGGCTACATGCATTTTGTAAACATTAATTAGTCTGTCAATTCTTTTCAAAGCTAGTGCAACTCACTTGCTAGACACATTTTTAAATCACCAGTCAGCCTTTCAATTCTCTTCAAAACTAATTCAATTTACAGCCTGGATACATTTTCAATCCATTAGTCAGTTTTTTAATTCTCTCTAAAATAGTGCAACTCACAATCTAAACACATCGATGAGATTTTCAATTCTTTTTAAAAATAATACAACTCACAGCCTAGCATAATCAAAATTTCAACCCTTTTCAATACTAGTATAACTCACATGCTAGACACATTTTAAATTCATCAGTCAGTCTTTCAATTCTCTTTGAAGATAGTCCAATTCACAGGCTAGACAAATTTGCAATTAACCAATTGATTTTTCAATTTTGCTTAAAGATAGTGCAACTCACAAGCTAAAGACATTCTTTGTTTATCAGCCAGCTTGCAAAATAAGTGCAACTCACATGCTAGAGACATTTTTGATTTGATCATCAGTCTTTCAATTCTTTCCAAAACTAGTGTAACTCACTTGCTAAATATATTTTCAATTCACTCAGCAGTCTTTCAATTTCAAAGCTAGTTCAACTCACTTGCTAAACATATTTTCAGTTCAATTCTCTCCAAAGCTGAGCAACTCACAGGCTAGACACATTTGCTTCATTAGTCAGCTTTTCAAATTTTTCTATAGCTAAAATAACTTACAGTCTAAGTACATTTTCATTCACTAGTCAGCTTTTTAATTCTCTTCCAAAGCTAATGTACCTTACAATCTAGACACATTTTCAATTCATCAGTAGCTTTAGTTAGCTTCTCAATTTGTCTCCAAGTTTGTGCAACTGACTTGCTAAAACATTATCAATTCAACACTTTAAGTTCTGCTGATGCACTGCTTACTTCTTTATCCTATAAACTCTTCAATATTTGCAAGTTACTAGAAATCAACTTACATACTGTTTTCAGAAATGTAAATAATAATCTTTATAAACAAAGATTGACTTACATTCTATTATCATTTGTATAGTATCTTAGAGAAAACAAATAACTATCATACCATTTTCTGAGTATAAATTATTACTGTTCTTTGCTTTGCATTTCTGTTATTGAATTAATTACCATAACAAAGAAATTTTTTAAAACTCACAAGTTAAAAAGGACATACTTTATTCTGACTTTCTCTTTTAGCAATCCTTCCTTCAATTATATACTAGGTTGCTTACATATGAATGATTAAACCATATCAATGTACTTTCCACAAG
Organism: Termitomyces sp. T69sscA; assembly: GCA_017657225.1. NCBI lineage: Eukaryota > Fungi > Basidiomycota > Agaricomycetes > Agaricales > Lyophyllaceae > Termitomyces > Termitomyces sp. T69sscA. The sequence goes on from JAGGAQ010000110.1 coordinate 9,175, forward strand.
TATTCTCTATTTAGCTCATAGGCAAGCAAATATAATGAACTTGTATGCAGTGACTTGCCATGCTAGGTGAAAAAATTTTCCCACTGAACTCACTGTTGAGTATATTGATAACAAATGTGTGGCAATACTTACTAGTAAACAGCATACTTTATGCATAATCCTAGATTATTTCTTTGAATAGACACCAACAGTATCTTCAGTGCAAGGTTGTCAAGTGACTCTGCTGTTTTTTCAATTAGTTCCTTCACATATTCCTGGTGCTTTCCTTCATCGTCATGCATGTCTGATCAAATCAGTGAAGTGGCAGTTGTCTAAGTAGGTTGATTAACTTGCCTTCTAAAGTAACACCAGCTTTAGGTGGAAATTGATAATTCTTGAATCATGGAGCCTTCAGCTTGTCCAATTTGTCTTGTGCAATCTGGCGATTATCATTTTCATCCAATTCACTACAATATACCTGATTTATCAAATCATCAAATTTTGTGAAGATTGCAATGACTGGAACTGCACAAGAGGTGTTTATTAACATGGATCAAGAGAATTTAAGTGGAGAAAACATGACAAACCATTGCCTGCTTGTTCCTCGTTGAAGAATCTCTTCTCTAACTCCAGTAGGAACCTTGATACATCAGGTGTGAAACAGAACCTGGACAACAGAGTAAGTAGTAAGTGAGCCAAAAGATTAACAGTAAAGTAACCAAATGGCATGAAGCTGATCATGTGAGTTTCTGGCCTTTGCACACTTCTTGATAAAGGCCTGAACCACCTCAAGTTGTTTCTTGTCTCCTGCTTCAAAGCCAGGAGAATCATGGAAAATGAACTCTGGGTTGCTCTCAAAGACAAAGGGACGATTAATGTCATGGTTCCCACGCTGCTCAGCCGAAAATCACTGTTCGTTAGTCAATACAATGAGAAGAAGGGTAGCAATCACTTCCGATGTCGGCTCCAGCTACATAGGTATGTTTGTTGACAAGGAAAGACGATATCATTGGTAGTAAACGCACCAAAGTTTTGGTTTTTTCATCGTAGAAGCGTGGTTCCTCAGTAGTATTGCAAACCCGTTTCAAAATCGTAGTTTTTCCAGCATTTGCTCTGCCGATGACGAGGATACGGAAATGAGTATATTTCTTTCTGAGTTCAGAGGCAGCGTATATGTCAGTCATAGTGTGCGAAAGCAAAGATGTGGGGTGCTATCGATGATCACTTCTGGCTCATATAAGCCATAACCAACGTGGGATAAGCAGGACATAGGTCGATCACCTGTCCAGTCGATTTCCAAATGAAGGACTGTCATCGGGAATTAGCGGCATGATACAACGAAAAAACACAATCCAAGGAAAACAAGCAAAGTACTAGCTAGTACTGTTACTAAAACCTGACCGCGATCGACCCATGTGTCCTACTTCTCCCAATTTGGTTATGGCTTAGAAGTCATAATCGATAACATCCACATTGAAGGACTGTCATCAGGAATTCGAGCGTCCAAGGCTCAAGTTAATACAACAGAAAAAAAACAGTCCCTGATAAACAAGCAAGGTACTAGAGTGCGCCGATGACAAAGTAAATTGTTTCAGACGTGCCAATTTGAAAAAAATGTGTGACTTATTGAGGGAAGTAGGGTAGGAGCAAATATTTTCTTCGATCTGCGTACCTTTATCTTACCCTTGGCTAGTTGCCGTCGCACATAGCATTTCACAGCAAAATTGAACAAAAGTACTTACACCATCTCATCAATTCCCCCGCTCGAACCCTTGCGCCGACACCAACACTAATCACACCCCTCATGTCCCTCCCCATATCCCCACCTCAAATACCCCACACCTCGACACCACTCGGCACACCTACCTCTAACGCGTCCCACGTACCTGCATGGACAAATACAACGCGGCCGAACTTGCCAGACGTGTCGACGTTCCTGTCCTTTGTTGAGCGCACACAGATACGATGACGGATACCCTACCCGACCAGCGATGGAATCGACTTGTTTTTCGAATTGTCCTCGAATTCGGCTTTGGGATGATGTCAGTGGAAGAGTACTGCTGTGGGTAGCTTCAGGAATACAGGAAGAGGATCTGTGACTTCTCTGTAGCATTGGCCTATGTTGCAACTGGTCTTCTGGGTGCCAAGACGTCAGACAAAGAAAAAAGATAAAGGCCGAAGAACGCACTCGAAGACGATGAGGAATGAAAGAATGCGGGTCACAAAGCCGGCATTCCGACATGGTCTTATCCACATAATGTATTCGATGTTTGGCGAAAAAGAGGTTTCACGCGGATAAGTTCACAGTATGCATGCCTTGAGGATGAACATTGGAATTGTGGAGTCGCAAGAGTATGCGTGTGATCTTCAAGCACGGTCCATACTTGATGGACAATGGTGAATGCTATCCAATCAGGCGGACTTGTTTCGTTACGATGTGATCTTCATTGGTAATCTTCGTCTTTGGGGTAAACGTGGCATATGCAAGGTACGGGTCATTTGGAGCATCTTCATCAAACCTGGACCAACACCAATGTCACCCCTCCTCCCCTCTGCGCGCCTCCCCGCCTCGCATATCCCATACCAGCGCTTGGCGCAACCCACATCCATGCAGGTCTGCATGCGCAGGACCACCGGCTGGCCAAACGTAGCAACGTTCTTCTCTCTCTGCTCTTCCCTCCTGATTCCCATCGCGCGCGCCCTTGCGGCCGCGGCCTCCGCCAACGTTACCGCCACCGCCGGACGCAGCAGGACGCAGGGGAGAACGAATCGAAGAACGATTTGCTCGGGTCGTATGTTCAGGCTGGGCTGCGGGCGGTACACGGGCATCGTGCCCCATTCCGCGCAGGTCGCCGAGGGCGCGCTCGATGGTTTCGAGAGAGGCAGCAGCAGTGTGGAAGATGGCGTTGCGGCGATTTGTGGGCGGCTGCTACTGCTGGGCGCGTGGGGGCTGTGGTTGTGGTTGAGGTTGCGGCTGTTGCGGCTGGGGCCGTAACTGAGGTTGAGGCCGGGGCTGAGTTTGAGGTTGAGGTTGAGGCTGAGGCTGGACGGGAGCACGCGGGGCTTGATACGGCTGTTGGGCGGGACGGGGACGGGGACGCGTGTGCTTGCGGGGGTGAAGCGGCCTGTGGACGTGAGCTGGTTTGGTGTGGTTGATGAGAAATACTCGCGGTCATTATATGCATGCTGCGGTGCGGCGGCGCAATGGCCTCGTCGACGGCCCCAAGTTTTACCTCTGAGGCGCGGAAGATGGAGTTTGCCTGGCGGGGGCGCCAAACACAGCGGGGGGGGGTTGTGTTTGTTTGCACCACCACCATCAGTTATCATTACTGGTACCTACACTCCCTTTCCAACGAGGTTTGTATCACCTATATCATATGTCAATGATGTAACAGAGTTGACATTCACATTCGGAGGTTCAAATTCTCTGGCTTCTTTGCGTGCAAAATACATACTCCTGCAGCTCAAGTAACAAGATTTGTAATGCCAAATATGTATATTTAATAATATATACCTGTGGCACTATGTGACTAAGAGCCAGTATATGCTTGTGCACAGACCATTCTAATCTCAGCTCTGTTGAGAATTTAGTTAACTCCTCAACCAATTGGATTGTTGTGGCAAGCACTAGCACCTGCAGGTCCTGAGACTTTAGTCCTCTTGGTATACACAACTCTTTTGCAAGGACTCAACAGTGGAGGATCCTGCATCCTTCTCCTTTGTGTGTGTAAGAAATCAAACTGAGATAACCTTAGATCAAACATGGAAGTTAATCCTCAGTCTCTTATAATCGACTGAGGGTGTTGTCTAACTAAAACGTCCTTATATATGTGCGTGACGGACAATGCTCTTTTGGCCGAGGTGGCCAGACAAAGCATGTGTGATTATGTGAAGGGTGGCCAGTTGATCAAATATCTGTGGTGGCCCTTACTGATTAAGTCCAACAGTGTGCCCCTTTATTCCAGGGTTACTAACACACCCTGAGAGATTTTCTCCTCTCAACTGGTCTTGCCAGCTTGTTGCAGTTGAACTTATACTCAGACTACACTGAGTTGAAACAAATACTAGTCTATTGCCAATGTACTTCAAAAACAAAAATAAGCCTATACAGTAGACTATCTCATAATGCATAGCATTGAGACCACCCCCAAGGGCATGCATTATTGGATTCATGCAACTTCAGAATTATCACACATTGTGACATATATGACAGAACCATGTTGAGCATTGACATTAAGACATATAAACAGTTCTGAAAAAGCTATTTAACCAAGTTTGAATACTGCTCTGCATCTTTTTATGCCTGAGTTGTACCCAGAACCTCTGTAGCTGCCCAGGGAGCTTGAGAAAGAAGCTAACATCAGCATATTTCAGAGATTGCCGGTGGCTTGTAGCAGTGATGGCCAGTGATGGCCAAAGGCTGCCGGAGGTGGTCAGTTGAGTAGCAGTCTGGGCTTGGGACATTGTAGGGCCGGTTTGGGGAGGTGGGAGTCCTGGGACTAGGGCTAAGTGTAAGGCTTTGACTCGTGACTCGCAGCGCGACACGTCAATAGCACTGAGAACGTTAAATATATTATGATAAGTAATGTGTAATTACAATGTGTTACACACCTGAGAACATTAAATGGACTAAGTTAAGGAAGTTACTACAAATACGGACTACAAGTATTGAGGCATGGTCACGTGTACCATGACACCTGCCCCCAACTTGTAAGGCAGAGGGAAAGAAAAAGAAGGTTGATGGCACTAACTGCACTTCTTCTTGCCACATCGGCTCTTCCCTCTGGCTCTCTCGTTGTCCCTAAACTCCTGAATCGCCTCCAACATGTGCGTCATGTCGTACTCCTTTAGCCATTTATCCTTGCTCTCATCATAGCCCTTCCACCGCACCAGAAACTCCGAAACACCACCCCTCGTCCTCCGTTCCCGCAAAATCCTCTCAATCTCGACCTCGTCCCCTGTCTCCATCTGCACTGGGGGTGGAGGCTCCTGCCTTCGACTAAGGATGGTGTCCTCACATGCCGGGACCAAACAGGAGACATGAAAGATGTCATGGATTGCCCACCCGTCCGGGAGGGCCAACCAATATGCCATATCCGAGATTTTCTGCGATATGGGAAAGGGGCCAAATCTCTTGAAATCGAGTTTGTGATTTGGCTGGTCTGATCGCAAGTCCGCCCGTTCCAAGAAAACTCTATCCCCCACCACATAATCCAGTGATTCATCGACCCACGCATCATGGAAACGCTTCATTCGTGCTGCTGCCAACTCCAACAACCCCTTCAGCTCAGCCTGCACCTCATGAATCCTATCCAACCACTCATCTGCCTTTGGAACGACCTGAGAATTCACTGGGTCCACAGAGAATGTCGGATTATAGGCATACTCCGCATAGAACGGTGACATGCCTGTTGCGGTACTTACACAATTATTGTATGTGAACTCCACAAAGGGTAACCAATCCATCCAATCATCCTGGTAATAGTCAATGAACGCTCGCAGATAGACCTCAAGTTCTTGATTCAGCCTCTCAGTCTGACCATTCGATTGAGGGTGGTGCGCTGTCAACAGCACTGGCTTGATCCCTAGTCGCTCCCACATCCTCCTGACATAACGTGCCACGACTTGTGGCCCTCTATCCAAGATCACCTTCTTTGGCATGCCATGCAGGCACCAAACACGCTCCATGAAACTATTGCACATCGCCGCCGTGTCATCTGTCATGTGAGCCCCCAAGAAGTGCGCCCGTTTTGTCGCCTTGTCACACATAACCTGTATTATGTCGTAGCCCCTTGACGGCGGGAGAGGCCCAATATAGTCAGTTGACACATGCTGCCACGGGCCATCAGGAACCTCCAGCGGTTGCAACGGACCGTAAGGCTTCTGCCATCTTGGCTTAATCCGCTGACACACCTCACAGCCATCCACGTACCGGCGCACGAACTCAGACATGCATGGCCAATAGTAATTCTGCGCCACCAATGCCAATGTGTTCGCACGCCCTGGGTGGCCCGCCGGAACCGAGTCGTGATACAGTTGTAAGATCTTGCGTTTGATCTCATCGTTGTCTGGGACATAGATAAGGCCGCAAAAGCGGACGAGCCCGTTGTCCACTGTAAAATCCTGCAGCCGTGACTTCACCAGCACCGGGGCCTGTGTCATTCCCAACACTGGTGCCAACTTCACATCCTTTGGAACCACGTCTCTGATCTTGCGCAAAATGTTTCCATCCACCAAAATCACCTGCGCCGCCGCCACCCTCTCCACCACCACCGACTGCCCACAGGTCTCCAACCGCACCACCACACCACGCTTCGCCACCCTATCCTTGGTCAGCACCATTGTTGCTGCATTGTCTCATGCATCCTGTGGTGGTTCATGATCTGGCCGCCGTGACAGGCCGTCTGGTCCTGCACTCAGTCGACCTGGCCTATGCTGGATAACAAAATGAAACTGATTAAGAAACAGACTCCACCTTGCCTGCCGCCGGCTAAGGTCCCTCGCAGTCATGAAAAACTCCAGGTTACAATGGTCAGAGAACACTTCCACCACAAATGGACTACCTTCCAGGTAAGGCCGCCACACTTCAAACGCCCGCACCACTAACAACAGCTCCTTATCGTGCACGTTGTAGTTGCGCTCCGCCGGCTGCATAGCCTTGGAGAAGAACGCGACCAGCCTCCACTCCCCACCCTGCACCTTCTGCGAAAGCACCGTGCTGACCGCGAAATCTGATGCATCCGTCTCCACTCAAAACTGTGCATCTGTGTCTGGCATCATGAGCACCGGTGCATGTGCAAACATTGCCTTCAAACTGTCAAACACCATCTGCTCCTCCACCCCCCACCACCACTCACAATCCTTCGCTTTCAGCCTCTCCAGTGGTTTCAAAATCAACGTGTAGTCTTCCACAAATTGCCGATAGAAATTGCAGAATCCCAAAAATTGATTTACCTGGTGCAGGTTCCGCGGCACCGGCCAACTTGTAATGCTGCTGACCTTCACTGGATCTATGCCAACACACCCCGGTGATATCTTCAGCCCCAGATAATCCACCTCTGTCATCCAAAACCTGCACTTCTCAGGCTTCAGGAACAAATCCGTCTCCTTCAGACAACGCAAAACCTCATGAACATGTGCTCCATGCTGTGCCGGGTCCTCTGAAAAGACAATGATATCATCCAGGTACAAAACCACGTAAACGTCAACCAGATCATGAAACAAGTCATTGACCATGCGCTGGAACGCCGCTGGTGCGTTTTGAAGCCCAAACTGCATGACCAAAAACTCAAACTGACTGTAACGCGTCTGAAACAAGGTTTTCCATTCATCGCCATCATGAATCCTCACATTGTAGTACCCCCAACGCATGTCCAATGTAGTGAAAACCTTTGCTGCCTTCAAACAGTCCAACAATTTGTTTGTCAATGGAATAGGGTATGCATCTGGCTTTGTGACCGCATTCATCACCCTGAAGTCGACCACCAGACAGAGACCCCCATCCTTCTTCTTCACAAAGAAGACTGGAGCCCCACATGGTGCACTCGACTGCCGAATGTAACCTTTTGCCAAATTCTCATTGATGAAGTCCTGTAGCGCCTTCAGTTCCGCCGGCGCTAACTGGTAAAGCTTACCTGGTGGTGGCACATCCGTGCCATCCAGTAGTTCGATACCCAGGTCATACTTTGTGTGCGCCAGCAGCTGCTCCGAACGTTGCTTGTTGAACACGTCCAAAAACTCATGGAATTCCTCTGGCACCAACTCCTCCACCCTCCACTCCCCACCACCCTTCCTCATCGCCTCCTTCTCTGCCAACTCCTGAGAAAAACTCCTCCCCGCTGCTCCTTGCGCCTCCAAGTATGGTCCTGCGCACCCCCACCTCGACTCCATATCCCACCTCTGCTCAAAAAACACTGGACCCCTGCCATCCCCTCGCTCCTTCACCTCCACACACTCTATGGCCTCGCTGATACACCCCTTTGCAACCTGCACCGCACACTCACGCTGCATCTGCCAAAAACGCGTCACCCTAGTTCGCGCCCTCTTCAACCCATGGAACTTCTCGGCTGGCAGATGCTGGCAGCGCCGCATGCATGCCAGCGAAGAACCCGCTGCCTTGCGTGCGAATGCCAGGATTGTCGGCAATTGACCTGGTCAACGTGGAGGTGCAACCACAGCCTGGGATGGGGGTGACACCCTTGAAGTAGCTGCACTACTCGAACCTATTGCTGCCCACGTTGAGCCCTGCAAACACGTGGTCATGCAGTGGGCTGAGGTGAAATCAACCATTGACTTGGCCCAATCAATGACTGGACTGTGGCGATGCAGCCAATTAACGCCCAAAATCAGGTTGTCATCGCCAATGTCGGCGATGTCAAACACCAGTGTCTCCTTGTGCTGCCCAATCACCAGCTGCAGGTGTACCTCCTCCATAATGAGCCCCGACTTCACCTCCGTGTTGTCAATCGTATGCATGTGCACCAGGCGCTTCTTCGGCATCACTGGCAGTTGCTGCTCTGCGACAAAGCACTGGTTTATGAAACAGCAGCTGGCACCCAAATCCACCATCACCCGCATGTCCACAACCTGCACCGCACCCAACACCCGCATCCTCAATGTCACTGGCAGCTCCAACGCTGCATGGTCTGACCATGGCATCTGCGCATGGATCACCGCCACGCACGCCATCTGGCGTCGCCTCTTACTCACTCTCGCTTCATCCGGCCCATGCAAAACTGTACCATTAGGTGCTGCAAATACACAAAACTGATCCATTGCTCCTGTCGCGAGTACGTGGGGCAACTCTACACAAAACCCAGTTTGGGGGCTTCCTCCTTTGCCTCGCCACCCACCGCTGCCTGTATGGCCACCTTGATCGACGCCTCCCACGACAGGCACTGCGCCATGAGATGGCCAGCCTTCCCGCACTTAAAACACTTCCTAGTCAAGGCTGCTGTCTTCATGCGGTCGATATCCATCGTGTTTGGGTTGGCCAGTGGTGGAGGGGGGGCGGCACGGACCTGGGGGTGAGAAGCTGCATTGGAAGCAGTGGACGCTGCAGCATGGCTAGGGTGCCAGGTACCCTTCCATTGTGCTGCAATATCCACCAACCTGCTCTCCCGCCGCAACAGAATATCACGGGCCTCCTCAGCCATCATGAAATCTGTGTTCACCAACGCCTCCATCAAAGTCGCTGTCAGGCCTTTCCAAAAGCGATCTTTCACATACTCGCTGTCTGCATCAGCCTGGCCTAGCCTGCCTTTCAGCTCGAAAAATGCTGTGCAGTAGTCCATGATGGACTTGGACCCTTGCTGAAGTTGTCTGATCCGTGTCAACGCGTCCTGCGCCTGGTCACGCGTGCAGAAAGATGCCTTGAAGTCTGCAACCCATGCGTTCCACTGGAAGCAGCGTGGGTTCTGTGCTGGATCATCTGAACCTGTCATTATGACCGACGACCACTGTTGGGTGGAGCCAGACAAACAGGACTGTGCCCACAAGATCTTCTGGCGGTCGTCCCAGAACATCTCGAATTCCGCTGCCGCCTCCACCTGCCACACAAACTGGTCAGCCAGTGACTTCGACTTGCCGTTGTAGACCTCCAGTGGGTTGATCCTCGGAGCCCGGGCAACGCGCTGCACGACCTGTACGCCCGTCACCTGCTCCAGCAGTGCCTGGGCCATGGGTGGCATCGCCAGACCTTGTGGTGCCTGGGCCACCTCAAGCTGCACAATGCGTGCCAAGACCTCCACCAGCTTGGTGTCCTGGGCCTGGAATTGAGCTGCCAACCGTGTCTGCACCGCCTGGAACATGACGTCCATGATCCTCACGCTCACTGGGTCCATCGTCCCTGTTTCGTTGCCGTCGCCTTGGGAAGTCATCGGATGAGAGAAAATTTTAACTTAGTCCAAGTGTAAGGCTTTGACTTGTGACTCGCAGCGTGACACGTCAATAGCACTGAGAACATTAAATATATTATGATAAGTAATGCGTAATTACAATGTGTTACACACCTGAGAACATTAAATGGATTAAGTTAAGGAAGTTACTACGAATACGGACTACAAGTATTGAGGCGTGGTCACGTGTACCATGACACTAAGTACCAGAAGTAGTCAGTGCATCATGACAGTTAAGACAGGAAAATAGTAGTAGAAAAAAGCAGCCTTGATAGTGACTAAATAAGACTGCCAATATCAACATGGACTAAGCAGCACTAAAATGAGCAGTTTAAAGGCCAGTCTTTTATCAAAGTATTCAAGCTGGTCTATTGTATGCAATTTTAGACATATTAAATATTCTTCTGATATCAAATTACAATAAATAGGAGAAAAACAAAGTAACATTATAAATAATTCTAGTTATAGATCATATATGATGAAAACATGCTATGAAGAGAAATTAAGACTGAGTTAAAATATTAAAAAGACATAAATAATTTATTTACATACCAAGTTGACAATCAATTACAAGTCTTATATACCTAGATTTCCAAGATTTTCCATTGCTTTCTAAGGCACCAATAGAGTTACTGATAGTGGAATGAAGACCACTTTGCATATAAGTAGTAAAGGCAATGTTAAATGCCTCATCAAAAGATCTTGACTCAGAGTGATACAAAAATGAATTTGCTAGACAAATAAGAAGAGCTAAAATCAGTTATAAAGAAGAAGAAAAAAGTTATGAGAAGTTTATCAATATCAATATAAAGAATAAGGTTATACCAGCAAAAACAGATAGTGATGGTGTCTAAGATGAAAAAATAATTCAGCTTGAAGGTTTGAAGATATATGTAAAATTATTAACATTAAACATATTCTTGAAGAGCTTGGTAATAAATGAAGTGACCTTGATCAATAGAAAAAAGAAAGATTCAGAATAAAGCAGGAAAAATAGATTAAACCTTGCATGCTAGGCAAATATCAGATCAGCTACTAATAGAAAAAATTCTCACATTCTGCATGGCTCCCAATTGTTAGTTAATGCTTGAATTTAGAAATAACCAATATAACTTACATACTAGAAAATTATCATTACACCTGTCAATTTTTCAATTGTTTTGAGAGTAGTACAACTCACTTTCTAAATAAATTTTTGATTTGTTAGTAAGCTTTTTAATTCTCTCCACAGCTCATGCAACTCACTCTCTATCCAAATTTTCAATTCATTAATCAGTTTTCCAATTCTCTTCAAAGCTAATGGAACTTACAGCCTAGACACATTTTAAATTCACTAGTCAAATTTTTAATTCTCTCTAAAGCTGATGCAACTCACTTCCTAGACACATTTTCAATTCACCAGTCAGCTTTTCAATTCTCTTCAAAGCTAGTGCAACTTACAGCCTAAACACATTTAAAATTTCCTAGTCAGCTATTCAATTCCCTTCAAAGCTGGTGAAACTCACTTGCTAGACACATTTTCAATTTTCTGATCAACTTTTCAACTCTCTTCAAAGCTGGTGGAACTCACACTCTAAACAATTTCAATCCACCAGTCAGCTGTTCAATTCTCTTCAAAGCTGGTGAAACTCACTCGCTAAACAGATTTTCAATTCATCAGTCAGCTTTTCAATTCTCTCCAAAGCTGGTGCAATTCACTTCCTAGACATATTTTCAATTCACCACTCAGCTTTTCAATTCTCTCTAAAGCTAGTGCAACTCACTTCCTAAACACATTCAATTCACCACTCAGCTGTTCAATTCTCTCTAAAGCTAGTGCAACTCACCAACTAGACACATTCAATTCACCAGTCAGCTTTTTAATTCTCTCTAAAGCTAGTGCAACTCACCAACTAGATACATTTTCAATTCACTATTCAGCATTGCAAGTCTCTCTAAAGCCAATGTAACTTACAAACTAGATACATCAGTTAAATTTTCAATTCTTCTCAAAACTAATGCAACCCACTTCCTAGATATATGTTCATTTCAATAATTCTTTTCAAACTTCATGCAACTCACAGCCTTGATACATTTTCAATTTTTTCATTAGTTTTTCAATTCTCTTCAAACTGAGCAACTCACAGACTAGATACAGTTTCAATTCATCAGGCAGCTTTCTAATTCTCGCTTAAGCATATGCAACTTACAGTCTGAGCATATTTTTAATTCACTAGTCAGCTTTTTAATTCTGCTTAAAGCTAGTGCCACTTACCAACTGACACATTTTCAATTGACCAGTCAGTTCCTCAATTGTCCTCAAAGCTAATCCAACTTACCTCCTAGTATTACATTCTCAATTCAATAACAAGCTTTAAATTTTGCTCATTCATCCTTACTTCTTCATCCTATCATACAAGCTCTTCATTAGATTCAAGTTATCAAAGTTCAGCTTACATACTATTACAAATAAAATGTAAGCAATGCTCCTTAAAAAAATAAATTTACTTACATTCTGTTGTAATTTGCTTAGCCTCTTCAGAAGAAAAACAACCAATAACTACCGTACAGTTTTCTGAACATAGATTACTATCATTGTTTGCTTTGCATGTCTATTGTTAAAATTAATTACCATTAAGAAGGATTTTTTCAAAAACTTACTAGTGTGAAAAGCCTACTTTGATCTGAATTCTCTATTAACAATCCTCAAATTACATGCAAATTTGCTTACATATGGATGACTAAACCATGTTAATGCACTTTCCACAAGTCTTCTCTATAAAATTGGACTTAAATGAATATAATAAATCAATATGCAATCACTCACCATGCTAGTTGTATGAACATCTTCACTGCATTTGTTCTTGAGTATTCAGTATCAAATATATGACAATACTTACTAAAGCACAGCATACTCTATGGATAGTTGTAGATTATTTTTTTGCACTGATACTAACAACATCTTCAATGCAAGATTATCAAGAGACTCTGTTGTTTTATGGATCAGTTCCTTCACATATTCTTGATGTTTTCCTTCATCATCATGCATTTCTAAGCAAATCAGCAAATCAGCAGTTATCAAAGTAGGTCAATTAACATGCCTTCTAACGTAACACCAGCTTTGGGTGGAAATTGGCAATCATTAAACAATGGAGCCTTGAGCTTGTCCAGTTTTTCTTGTGCAACCCTGCGATTGTCATCTTCATCCAATGTAGTATCATATACATAATTTATCAAATCATCAAATTTTGTGAAGACTGCAATGACTGGAACTATAAAAGAGTTGTTTGACATGAATAAAGAGATTTCAAGTGAAATGTGACAAACCATTGCCTGCTCGTTCCTCATTGAAGAATCTTTTCTCTAGATCAAGTAAAAACCTTGGTACATCAGGTGTGAAACAAAACCTGGACAGCAGTTAAGTAGTGAGCCAAAAGATCAACAGTCAAAGTAACCAAATGGCATGAAGCTGATCACGTGGATTCCTGGCCTTTGCATGCTTCTTGATAAAGGCCTGAACTTCCTCAAGTTGCCTCTTGTCTCCTGCTTCAAAGCCAGGAGAATCATGGAAAATGAACTCTTGGTTTTCTTTGAAGACAAAGGGATGATTAATGTCATGGTGTCCGCGCTGCTCAAACAAAAATCGCTGTTCATTAGCCAATCCCAGGAGAAGAGGGGTATTAATCACTTCAGATGTCGGCTCCAGCTAGATACATCATTTACAAGGAAAGACGCCGAGCAAATTTGTGGTAGACGTACTAAAGCATTGTTCTTTTCATCGTAGAAGCGCGGATCCTCGGTAGTGTTACAAACCCGTTTCAAAATCGTAGTTTTTCCAGCGTTTGCCCGGCCTATGACGAGAATACGGAAATGAGTATATTTCTTTCGAAGTTCAGAGGCAGCGCGGACGTCAGTCATGGTGTGAGAAAGTGAAGATATGGGGTATTATCGACAACTTCTGGTCCTCTATATAAGTCATAACCAACGTGGGATAAGCAGGACATATAAGGGACAATTGCTGTGAATTTGGTGGGCATGTGTCGATGATCACTCTGATTCATATTTGGTGTGGATTTGGCCTTCACGAGCGGTCACGAAAGAACGCCTGGCCCCCCAGCAACAGCGGCGTGACGCATAACGGGAAAAGGAACGGAGTGTGCAGAGTACGCCGTCGAGCTCGTCCCGGAAGCGGCCCCGCGAGAATGAAACAGACGCCCAGCGCCTCAAACGAAAAAAGGACGCGGAGCGTCAGCGCAGAACGCGCGAGCGCGACCGCAACAACGCCGCCGCGCCATTCCCTTCCACGACTATCTGCCCCCGCCCCCGCCCCCGCAGCCCCCGCAGCCCAGCCCCCAGCACATCGAGTACCCCGACAACCCCGAGTACCCCCTGCCCCCAGATTTGACGCCTGACGAGCTCGCTCGCCGCGACCGCGTCCGGGCCGCCGCCCGCGAACTAGCGCAAACACCGCCCCCTCGTCAAGCAGCGCGAGATCTGCAACGACCTGCCCCTCGGCACCCCCGGACACGAGCCGCCGTTCCCGCATAAGCCACCCGGCGGCCAGACATTTGCCTCGATCCTCCTCCTCCTCACACCCCCATGCACGTGTGCATGCGCAGCAACCTGACGAGGTTCCTATCCCTCCCTCCTGCTTCTCCCCTCACACGCGTCCTGCGCCGGATTCACCGCCAACACCGCCGCCGGGCAAAGGAGGCGCGGGCACCGACACAGGCGAGAGCGAGTCGTAAAACGATTTGCATGGGTCGTATGCTCCTGACGTCGCTGCCGCCGCGGGCGCGGGCGGAATGGGTGGCGCGTCGGTCTCCCATTGGTCTACAGGGTCGTGCTCGCGTTCACGTATGATACGGTAGCGTCCGCGATCTTCACGACACCCAACGCGGACTTGTCGAACTTTTCGTTCATGCTCATGAAATCAAAGTCGATTGTCGGGACTGTGAGCACGGGCACCGCGGCCCCTTCCACGCAGGTCGCTGAGGACGCGCTCGACGGTCTCGAGGGACGCAGTGTCCGTGTGGACCGAGTTGGCGTGGGCGTTACGGTGGCTGGGTGGTTAGCTGCTGCTGCTGGACACGTGCGGTCGCGGCTGGCTTGGAACGGCTGTTGGGCGGGGGCGGACGGGGGATGAGAGGAAGAGATTCTTACTGGCGTGACTCGTCGCCTATAGAGTGGACTGTGCAAAGTCAGTAGCAGCCAAAGAGACAGTGTTGGAATCGCAAACGCTTCCATGTCCATTGACGGTCCGCAAATTCCGAGCTCACCGTGTATTTCCCAGCGTCTAATGGATTCAAGTTCTTGCCCAAGATGTATATTGTGTAATCTTACCTTTCTTCTGTTTGCTGTTCTCACTATCTCATTCACGCGCTCGAGAACTAAGTAATTAGTAGCTTCGACATCATTTTCGACGTACAACAAATATGTAGAGTAAAATGACTTCCGGACCGGTCACGTGACGTGTTCGAGAGTGTTGTCAACAACTTAGAGTGCTAAAAAAAATTGAAGTTGACAACTTGGGTACTTACATGAGAATTGTAGACAATGAGACTTATTCTTGAACTTAAGACACAGATAAAAAAAAAAACCAAAAAAAAAACCAAAAAAAAACATGAGTTTTAACTAAAATTTGTACATATATCTACAGTGTGTGATAGCAACATCAATTACTACAAAACACAGTGCGTTGTGCCTGGGGCAGGGTGGTAGAGGCTCAGATACTGCATGGAGGGATGAGGGGGTTAGCATAGTAGCTGGCAGAACATAAATCTCTAAGATTAACATCTGCTCATGTTGACCAGGATCTTAGGGGGCAGCTATGAGAGGGCCATAAGTAGTGGTACCAGGTCAGGACACAATGATCAACTATCAAAACAACATGATCAACAATGATCCCCAGTAAGAAGTCCATGTATTACCTAACTTTTTGTAGTATTATGACACATTACATGTCTAGTAATGTTCAATAATGGCCGGAAACAGGTTCTGGTGCCAGCAGTGAAAATGGCACATGGACACCCTCCAAAACAACATCAAAACACTGCTGGACTGCATGATCACTCTCAGAACCCTAATACATCTACTCGAGCACCTGTTATTTGTATTGCCACCATCAATGCTTTACCTTGTGCCAACCAAGAAGAAACCAATGATGAACTGACCTGGGAAAATATTGTTGAGCACCAAGTGGCTGAGATGGATGGTGTTGAGAGTAATAAAGTACCTAGAAATGATGATGTAGGGGTTGAGGAGGAGGAGGAGTTCCATACTCTATTATCAGGTGAACAAACTGAGAGAGCTGCTCAAGACTGGCTCACCTCTCAGACTGCTAGCAAGTCACTCCTCACCACTTCCTTGAGGCTCTTGACACAATTATCCTCCCTTCTCTAGGCATCACCTTGAAGACTTTATTGTGTGAGCAAACTGCTGGTCAATGGTCAGTGTATTTGGGATGGTGGTTAACAAAGTTGAAGAAAGATATCTACATGAATGGGCACAGATGTGCAGACATGGTGGAATACTGCCAAAATGTCTCCTTACCAGCCATAAAATATTATGAGCACTTGATGGCAAAGTATAAGGGACCTGAGATGAAGAGAGTACCATCAATTCTTCAGGATGATGAGAAGGAAATCATCCCCATCTTCCAGGATGAGTTGTACTTCACTGTAAACAATTACAAAACAAATGCATGGTCAGTAATTGATTTTATGAGTGATCAAAACTAATGATATTACATACAGGCTTCAAAAACGGGGTGTCTAATCCATATTTTAGAGTTCATCACTCTTGAAATTGATTGTCTTGTTCATCTTGATGCTGATGGCAATGTTCTGGATGAGGCTCAAAAGATCATCTATCCAGGTTCAAATGGTGATGCATGGTAGGATGCTCCTCAGCTGAGTTAAACACACTGTGAAAGTATTTGAGAAGCAACACGCAAGTTGCCATGGTCTCTTCATCTTTGATCAATCTTCTGCTCATGGATTCAGATTCCGCTGACCATGGGGGCTCAGTCCACTGGGTGAATACCTTACATGATGCACAGTGTCCACGGACACAGCGTAGTGGCAAGAGTGTGACGTGTAAGAAACCAAAGCAGGGCCAAGGCATGAGTGAGGAGTTGCCAGTAACGCTGGGGGGGAGGGTGAGTGCCGGTGAGGGGTGGAGGACAAGTGCCAGGGGTAGGCGTGAGTCCTGGTCATGACACCTGGAATTGTACCTAGTGGTGTCTGAGTAGGCAGTCATAAGGCAAATAGCGTCAGGCTTGCTAGTGGAAGTGAGTTGGGCAGAGTCCCAGAAGACAAATTAGCAGAAGACAGCAGTAAGGAAGTGGTAAGGTAGTGCTTAGCATAGTTGCCAAGCATGCAATGCCTGCCGCAGTTGCAAGGTGTGTAGATGACGAGAACACTGGCGTACTCCCAGTGGTGAGACAAGGGCACCTTACAATAGTGCTCTGGCATAGAGTAAGCTTAAGAAGGGCAAAATTGAGCTTTGAAGCCCAAGCGTAAGAGATAAACAGTGAAGGTGACTTGTTATTTGCAGGCTATAAGTACAATATATATAGTAAATTGTAAGTGAAGTCGCTGTTGACGATCCTTGAGTCGCCAACGTGGGGGAACTAGTAAGTCAAAAATAGCCAACAATCTTTTATATAGGAAAGTGTCCATCAGACCTTAGCGACACCTAGCGGTGCCAGTCAGGCTATCTGTCATGTCAAAAATGCCAAAAAGTAGGTATAAAATCACCAAAATATCAACATTGTGAAATGATGGTGGTTACCAGGGTGCCATGGCAAAGCCAGTGAAACCTCATGGCCAAGAAAGTAAGGTAAAATAGATCAAAAAATAATAATGAAAAATATGCCAAGTGTTTGTCTGGGGTTTGAACCTCAGCCTTTTGAAGGAACACCAGGTGATCCAGAGGGCGTGCTAACCACTAATCCATACAGCTGTGCCAGTGAAATCATCAGTACTATTTTCGATACAACCTGGGTCTTATCACCAGGGAGGCAAGAGAATGGAATGAGCAAGTGCCGGTGCATGAGCAAGTCCTGGAAATTAACAAGTAAGGAGTTGGGTGAGCACAGGGACTTAGCAAGTCCCAGGGATGGAAGCGAGAGAAGCAGAGATCAAGTGAGCTGAAAGGGGAAAGAGTCAAGATAAGATAAAGGAAAGTGGAAACAGAATGAGTCGAGACTTGAGGTGGGAGACAATAGAGACAAGGAGAACTTAGAGGTTAAAAAAGAGAGAGAGAGAGTAAAGCAGAGATGGAATTAGAGTAAGAGACAAGTAGAGACAACAAATAGGAGGAGATAAGAGACAAGTACGATAATAAATGAAGCAGAGTCAAAAAAACAGAGACCAGAATGCACGAGACTACGGGACAGAGGCAAAACACAAAGAAACAATATGAAAGGTATGGTAATATCAAGACTAGAATACTACTTGCTACTCTACAACTTATATACTAGGTGGTAAGCCCCAGGGCTCAGGGTGAGACCTGGGGATTGTGCAAGGCGGTGGTGGAGGTTGAGACATATCATGCAGCATGGAAGGTCTTGCACTGAAAAATGCTAATAAGACCCAGATTGTATCAAAAGGCGTACTGATGATTTCACTGGCACAGCCATATGGATTAGTGGTTAGTGCGCCCCCCGGATTACCCAGCGCCTGTCATGACCTGCTACCGACCTCTGGGACTCAGCCCCGGCCCCGGGACTCCAACCCTCCCAAAACCACCCCCACGACCGCCCTGGGCCCGGACCGCTACCTGGCCAACTCCCCTGACCATCACCGCCCATCACCGCCCATCAACGCCACCAGCCACCGCCACCTGCGGCATCCCCAGCCATCACCGCCCATCACTGCCTGTTGCCACCACAGCCACCACCACTCACAGCACCCCCCGGCCATCACCACCGTGACCGCCACATGGTCTCAGCTATCACACCACATCAGCACCGGCACCACCTATCACCCCCGGCCTGCGCCGAGACCCCCATCACGCATCATGATCGCGCATCACTGCCGCTGACCTCTGCACGCCACGCCCCGCTCCTGCTCCCTCCTCACCGCACCACCACCATGTGTCTCTGCATTTCCAGTGCGAGACCTCCGCGCCATGTGACATGTCTCAACCTTGCCCGCCCCGTGCGGCCCCCGGGTCTCACCCCAAGCCCCAGCGCTGCGACCCGCTGCTGGAGCCCGGGCCTGAGCCCCGGGCTATATGTACTGCGTAGTATATAAGTCGTAGAGTAGTAAGTAGGTACTCTAGTCTTGATATTACCATAACCTGTCTTGTTTATTGTGTTCTCATCTCTGTTTCGTTCTCTTGCGCGTCCCGGTCTTGTTACTTTTACTTGCTTCTTTTCCCATCATACTCGTCTCGTTTTGTCTCTCTGTCTCGTCTCCACTTGTCTCGTACTCTCAATCTATTCTCGTTGTTCTCCTTTCTCTTTTCCACTCTA
This sequence comes from Termitomyces sp. T69sscA, assembly GCA_017657225.1. NCBI lineage: Eukaryota > Fungi > Basidiomycota > Agaricomycetes > Agaricales > Lyophyllaceae > Termitomyces > Termitomyces sp. T69sscA. The sequence continues at coordinate 28,510 of JAGGAQ010000110.1, forward strand.
AGTTCTCTTGATTCTCCGTTCCCGGCTCCTCTCTTCGACTTAATCATTTCCATCTCCTGTTATCTTATCTTGACTCTTTCCCCTTTTGGTTATCCAACTTCCCCGGTTCTGTTTCCATCCCCGGGACTCGCTAAGTCCCCGCGCCTGATTATCTCTTGATCCCCAGGACTCGCTCGCTCACCGGCGCTCGCTCATCTCATTCTCTTGCACCCCCGGGACTCACGCCAACCCCCAGGACTCGTCCTTCACCCTCCCCGGCACTCGTATCACTCACCGGTGCTACTGGCACTCCCTCACATACCGCCCCCGCCCTGCTTCGGTCTCCTACGCCTCGCGCTCCTCCTGGTGCTCTGTGTTTGTGTACACGGTGATCGTCATGTAAGGTGTTCGCCCAGTAGACTGAGCCCCTGTGGTCAGCAGAACCTGACAGCGCCTCTGCAACTTTTTAACCGGGTGAAGGAGAAAGAGGTGATAGCGCAATCTGGCCCAGAGGCCACGTGATTATATTATGCAAAAGGCTGAGGTTCAAACCTCAGACATACACTTGGTGTATTTTTCATTATTATTTTTTGACTTATTTTTACTTTATCAGTGTGGCGTGTGGAGGTTGAGTTGGTGGTGATGCATGATTGTGATGTGTGATGGGGGTCTCAGCACAGGCTGGAGGAGCACTGGGTGTCGCCAGCGCTGGTGCTGATGTGGCAGCTGCAGTTGGGGAAGTGCTGAGGATAGCCAGGGCCAGCGCTGATGTGGCGGTCATGGTGGTGATGGCCAGGAATGCTGGTGGTGGCGGTGACTGGTGGCAGTGACGGCCAGGAGTTGCTGAGGTGGTTGGCCAGATAGCGGTCCAGGCCCAGGATGGTCATGGAGGTGGGTTTGGGGGGGTTGGAGTCCCAGGGCTAGGCCTAAGTCCCAGAGGTTGATAGCAGATTGTGACAATGGATCACTTCCTCCAAATGCACTCAAAACCTTCAAAATTAATAAATCTGATGGTGTCAGCGGACTTTCATTTTTGGTCTACACTGACTTCTCCCTGATTCACTTCTCTACACTTCAGTCTGCCTCTTGCACCACTCCCCAGGACCCCTGGAGCTTGCTCTAAACCTCTGGAGATCTTCAGAGATTTCTCCACAGATTTTTGGAGGTCATTTCCTTTTTGGGAAACCTCCAAAACTTCCCACACTTCCTGTTCAAGCATTATCCAAGGTTAAGGTTAGTGCCAGTCATCTATACAGTTGTTCTCATGCCTCCACCATCTGCTGATGCACCACACCAGACAGCAGTGATCCTTAGACTTGTTCTCTTTGGATTCCCCTCTGCCAGGTGATTAGTTACCATTGTATTGTCAATTGTTGTTCCTAATATAACTTTGGATTCCCCTCTGCCAGTTGTGTGACTGAGCCACAACTCCCAAAGGTCGCCCTTACAGATGGAGGAGCACAGCAAGTTCAGCATGACACCATTATTGTCAGGTTCTGCTGACCACAGAGGCTCAGTCCACTGGGTGAATTTCTTATGTGGCACACACAATGTCCACAGACACAACTGTCACGACCTGCTACTGACTCCCAGGACTTAGCCCCAGCCCCGGGACCCCAACCCTCTCAAAACCACCCCCACGACTGTCCTGGGCCCGGACCGCTACCCGGCCAACTCCCCTGACCATCACCAGCCATCACCGCCCATCAACGCCACCAGCCACTGCCACCTGCGGCATCCTCGGCCATCACTGCCCATCACCGCCTGTTGCTGCCACAGCCACCGCCACTCACAGCACCCCCTGGCCATCACCGCTGTGACCGCCACATCAGCGCCGGGTCTTGGCTATCACACCGCCCATAGCCGCCACATCAGCACTGGCACCATCCATCACCCCCAGCCCGCGCCAAGACCCCTATCACGCATCATGATTATGCATCACTGCCGCTGACCTCTGCATGCCACGCCCCGCTCCCGCTCCCTCCTCACCGCACCACCACTGCGTGTCTCTGCATTTCCAATGCGAGACCTCCGCGCCACGCGACATGTCTCAACCTTGCCTGCCCCGTGTGGCCCCCGGGTCTCACCCCAAGCCCCGACCCACCGCTGGAACCTGGGCCTAATCCCCGGGCTCTACGTACTGCATAGTATATAAGTCGTAGAGTAGTAAGTAGGTACTCTAGTCTTAATATTACCGTAGCCTCATCTTGTTTGTTGTGTTCTCATCTCTGTTTCATTTTCTCGCGTGCCCCGGTCTCTTTATTTCTACTTGCTTCTTTTCTCATCGTACTCATCTCGTTTCATCTCTCTGTCTCATCTCTACTCGCCTCGTACTCTCAATCTATTCTAATTGCTCTCCTTTCTCTCTCTATTCTAAGCTCTCTTGGTTCTTCCATTCCCGGCTCCTCTCTTCAACTTAATCAGTTCCATCTCCCATTACCTTATCTCAACTCTTTCCCCTTTTGGCTGCTTAACTTCCCCGGTTCTGTTTCCATCCCTGGGACTCACTAAGTCCCCGTGCCTGTTATCTCTTGATCCCCGGCACTCGCTCGCTTACCGGCACTCGCTCGTCCCATCCTCTTGTATCCCTGGGACTCTCGCCAACCCCCGGCACTTGTCCTCCACCCTCTCCAGCACTTGCCCCACTCGCCAGCGCCACCAGCACTCCCCCACATACCGCCCTCGCCCTGCTTTGGGCTCCTACGCCTTGTGCTCCTCCCGGTGCTCTGCGTCTGTGTACACGGTGACCATCATGTAAGGTGTTCACCCAGTAGACTGAGCCCCCGTGGTCAGCAGAACCTGACAACAACATACTGTTGAGAGCGCGGGGCATAGAAGATCAAAGCAGGACCAGGGATGTGAGCAGGGGAATGCTGGTTATGCCAGGCAGGGATATGAGTGCTGGGGATGGAGAAGAGGGGTAGAAAATGAGTGCCAGGGTAAGCGCAAGTCCTGGGGATGCAAGGGAATAGGACAAAGCAAGTGCTGGTGTGTGAGCAAATCCTGGGGTTAACAAATAGAAGGCCAGGGCAAGTGCGGGGACTTAGCAAGTCTCAGGATCAAAGGTGAGAGATGCAGAGATCTAAGCAAGTTAGAAAAGGAAAGAGTCGAGATAATATAAGGGAAAGGGGAAATGGAGCGAGTCAAGATGAAGGCAAGAGATGAGAGAGTAGAAAAGGAACTTAGAGACTTGAGGCAGGAAAGAAATAAGCAGAGATAGATTTAGAGTATGAGACAAGTAGAGACGAAGAGAAATGAGGTGATATAAGACAAGTACAATATGAAACAAGACAAAGTCAGAGAATGAAAACCAGAACATGCAAGACTATGAGACAGAGACAAAAACAAAACACAAAATGAGAAGTATGGCAATATCAAGACTAGAGTACTACTTGCTACTCGACAACTTATATACTGTACAGTAGGTAGGCCCTGGGGCTCAGGTCTGGGTCCCAGTTACAAGTTGTGGTGCCATGGCTCAGGGTGAGACCTGGGGATTGTGCAAGGCAGCAGTGGAGGTTGAGACATGTTGTGTGGCACAAAGGAAGCTCTGGAAAGGAGGGTCTTACTTTGGGAGCGCAGAGACATGTAGCGGCAATGAGGTGAGGAGGTGAGCAGAAGTGAGGTGTGGCATGTGGAGGTCAGACTGGTGGTGATGTGTGATTGTGATGTGTGATGGGGGCCTCAGCACAGGCCAGGGGGAGCACTTGCTGGTTGGGTAGCAGTCCAGGCCCGGGACGGTCATGGAGGTCAGTTTGGGGAGGTTGGAGTCTCATGGCCGGGGCTAAGTCTCAGAGGTCATTAGTGGGTCATGACAATTATATCCAAGTCTAACCTTTATCCTTGTAAGGGTGACCTCCAGGAGTTGCAGCTCAATCACACAACTAGCAGAGGGAAATCCAAAGTTGTATTAGACAGGGTAATCAATGATACAATGGTACTAATGACCTAGCAGAGGGAAATCCAAAGAGAACAAGTCTAAGGATTTCCCGCTGCTTGGTGCGGCGCATCAGCGGGCGACGGAGGCATGGGAACAACTGTACAGGTGACCGGAGCTAACCTTAACCTTGGATAATGTTCGAACAGGAGGAACGTGAAGTTCCAGGGATTTCCTAAAAAGAAAATGACCTCCGGAGATCTCCGGAGGTCTAGAACAAGTCCTGGAGGTCTAGGGCAAGTCCCGGGGGTCTAGGGCAAGTCCCGGGGGTCCCGGGAGTGGCGTAGGATGTGCCCAAGAATGGAAATCGAATGGAAGTCCCCTGACAATACTGAGCATCAAGAAAAGCCTCAATGCATGACTCTTGACAATGGAAAACCCAAGGGACTTACTTGGGGAGCATGGTTTTAATGTGGCAAATGTTCTCCTGCCTGCTCTTCTGATAGCACTAGTTGCTGTATGGCACATCTTCTCATTCAACAGGATGACTTCAAAAATCAAGAATAAATGCTTGAGGCTTGCATCAAAGAAGCAGGGCATCTCTGTATCTTTCTCCCAAAATTTCATTGCAAATTGAATCCAATTGAAATAGTACAAAAATCCCAATTAGATCCCTATTAGACATGGCTAACATACTTTAATATTGGGGCTGGGCCAAGTACCGTTACAGGAAACATGTCAAAAACAGCTTGCAGAGTGTTATCTGAATAACTGTCCACCAGAGGTTATTCGTCCCTTCATTAACTGTTCCTGGCGTTTTGTAAGTGCCTATTGAAAGGGGCTGACTGGGAAAGCTGCTGCATGGGTTGCTTGTCAACAAAAGGCACGTTCTCAAAGGGCTATGATGTCAATTGAGGCAGTCCTTAATTAGATCCTACCTATAGTTGGCATAAGAAATCGACTCGAAATTTTGTCCACCTCAAAAACTCATAGAAAATTTGAAGGAATGCATTTTTAGACGTTTCCGTGCATGTAGAAACCAAATCTGGCATTAATTTTTCGCGAAAAAATTTTCCACAAGAGATAGCCGATTTGTTGCCTTTGACTGCACGGTCGAAAGATCGGATCATCGAGATCAAATCAGAACTGTTGAGCTGAGCTTTTTGACTTGTTGGGAACTGATCGTCACACGTTCCATGAAGTTGCGACGCGTTTCACTGGGGATGTAAACACCGTTTTTTTTTTGAGTCAATCTGTGCCTTTGCATTCGAATGATCTGCCAGTGACTTCTTGCCCTCGCAATGTGTCCCGCCGGACTTGAAGGATCTTTTGTGGTAGAAGTCGTGATCGCAGGGATGAGTAACTATGCCCGAGAACGGATGATGCTCAGCTTCAGAATCTATTGCCTCATACCACTCTCAAATGTCATCTGAAGAACCGAAGCTGCGTTGTTGGCCACAGCAGATTAGATGTCATTGAGCTGGCGGTACTGTCTCTTTTGTTTGGTACGAAACGGAATATATGCTCTCCAAAGTCATTTTATCTTTCATGTTTTTGATCAGGGGTTTCACTGCCATTGTTCATTCGCGCAATCATGAAACTCAAGTGAGTATTGCCGTCGAGACCGTGAACGTCTCACCTATGCGTTACAGGCGGCGTCTTGGCAGGCGCTCAAGTCGAGTGGTACTTTCGGTCTGTGTCATCAACATGACTCTGCTTCTTCTTACCTTTGGAGTCATCTTTGCAATGACCCTTATGACACTGGATCCGATTCCTTTGACCGTAATGCGAAAATATATAGCCTTGATAAGTATCCAGCAAGTAACCATGCAACTCTTAGTGCGCAATTTATCCTACCTGAAATCCATGATCCTACAACATGTCTATAGCCTTTAATCGGTGATGCAATTGTCATCTGGAGGGCCGTGGTCTTGTACACTGAGAAAAGATGGATGCTTATTGTGCCTTGCGGTTTGTTCCTTGGCGCGATAGGTATGATTCACTGTCAGCTACCTATTCTGCTATTATCGACCTTTCGTATAGTGCTCTCAATATCCAACTTTATGAATCTTGGTAAAAGCATGACAATGTTGCTTTCCTCGGTCCATAATTTTGTGTCCGTCTCAGGCGAAGTTCTGAATCCTAACCCTTTAATTTACTTCCTTCCATGCTCCACGGCGACTAATGCTGGGGCTACCTTTTGTATATGGTTCAAGCTATGGTGCGTCGAAACGTGGAGACGACTTGACCTATTATACTCTAACAGGAAATAGGCCGCATCGTAGAGAAATAAGGAGTTTTGGTTTGCAAATGAAGCAATCGTCAGCGGACCAGATCTTGTAGAGTCTGGCGTATTCTACTGTGCACTTCAGGTAGGACTTGATGCAGTCAACTCAGACAGTACCTCGCCTCATTCTCAACAGGCTGTGAATGTTGTTACCACATACTTGGGACCCTCTGGCATAGTTTCATCGATTATTTTTCCTATCTACTTTGTCTTTACGGTAAGGTTATGAATCATCTTTGCAGGAGCCAGACTGACTTTTTTCTTCAGGCGATGTACCCATCAATGGTTGTAGTCTTTGTCAGTGAAAGGCGCTCTGTCGTAGAGATATTCACATCCATGGTCCAGTCACCTGCGGGGTTGAATACCAGCTCTAACGAACAACGCCCCGCTACCTTTGGTCACCTTTCCTTCTCATCTTCCGGTCTGCAAGAAAGCTCGGGCGGTGACATGATGTTCCACGGTGCCGAAGCAGCAACAAGCAGTAATCAAACACTTCCTCAACATATCTCTGGTGCTTCTGATACTAATTAAAATACCAGCACTGTTATACAATATGTATACTTTTATTCTAAGAGACCTTTAAGTTATCAGCGCCACGACACATTACCATCCAACTTAACCTATCGTGTATACTATCGACAGATATTGCCACATCGTTTAGTCGACGCCAGATGCCTAGGGTAAGTAGTCCAAAACGTTGACGAGGCGAACGGAAATTTATTAGATCAAATAAGCTTGATGGAAACTACTGAGTCCTCCTTTCAGGAAGACAAGACGACTTCAAGTGTATATACCTCTATCAGATGAGAACGTCAAGGTTTCCAGGCGACGAGAAAGGCAGGATCAGTCAAGAATAAATGCAAGTGTATATTGTTGACACTGATTCATGAACAATCTTTAGTAAGAGAACACGGAGGCGACAGTCGGACCGAGCACAAGTCAAAACAGGATGATAAGGCTGTGTCTGTACGCAATGGAGGGAAATGTTATTTTCCGTCTGTCCTATTGATAACTTTCTCTTCCTGTCTGTGTTGGACTTATTGTCAATAAGAATCACCACCAATACTCATTAACTGGCCACTTTGATTTGTCTGCTGCTTTGAATCGCGTGGATAGCGTATATTAGAAAGGAGGCACGAGATGAATTTTGACGGTCCGTGGGATCGAAATCCACGCGTGTCTTAAATCCTTCCTGCCTTTAGACAATGTCCAAGTTTTGTACAGGCATCGACAAACCCACGAAATTTGTCACCTTGTCCACAGGCTGTCACCCTCGGCTGCCATAGATGCCCTGTGTAATCAGATGACCTCATCAAGTGGTCGATCCCTGTCTTCTGTGCATCGTCAGCCAAGATTTTTCGTAAATCATGAGCTCCAAAAATCCCACTGGAGCCTGCTCTATCTCACGCGTCTTCCCTCTTTCTTATTCAGACACTCAGAACTTCCCTGTGTGTCTCGAACCTACCTCCACTCAGAGGCTCAGACAAAGAAAGACAGACATCCATGGCGAACCTCGCGATCCCCAAGACAGCCAAAGCAGCAGTCCTCAACACCCGAGGAGAAAAATACGTCTTCAAAGACGACTATCCCGTAAAACAGCCTTCTGAGCTCCTCCCAGGCGAATGTCTCGTCAAATTGGAGTACTCGGGCGTGTGCCGCTCAGATTTGCATGTAAAGCAAGGAGATTGGCGGAAGAAATCGATTTTGCCGCTTATAGGTGGGCATGAGGCCGTTGGACGGGTCGTGGCGATTGGCGAGCATAGTGATGCCGGGACGCTGAAAATTGGAGATCGAGTTGGGTTGAAGTGGATTGCGGATGTTTGTATGAAGTACGTGTTTCATAGTTTCGAGTCCTTTTTGTAGGGTACTTGATAGTGCTGTACATAGGTGCGAGATGTGCAGGAGGGGCTATGAGTCATGTTAGTCCTTGAGATCGTTGAGTTTTCTAGTATGATGTACTCAAGCTTTTTCATAGGCTGTGCACAATCAAAGACACATGGGTTCACTGTGAATGGGACATTTGCAGAATATGCGGTACGTTGGTCATTGTCAAATATAATGCTTACTCAATCCACTGTTTCAAGGTGTCGTATGTGGACTACGTAACCCCGATCCCCGATGGCCTTGACAGCGCAGCTGCCGCTCCCTTCCTGTGCGCGGTGCGAGCATATCACGTTCGGATTTGTGATCTGTGTTTCCTGATATCCAATTGCAGGGAGTGACAGTGTATAAGGGTCTGAAGCAGTCCAAGGCAAAGATTGGCGAATGGGTGGCCATCTCTGGTGCCGGAGGTGGACTTGGGCATCTCGGTGCGTCTAGATATCTCTAGTCTGCAAGTACTCTTGTGACATAGAGGATGAAGCCGTCCAGTACGCAGTAGCCATGGGTCTTCGAGTGGTGGCAATTGGTAAGACCGCCCAATCTATCAGACGCAAGTATGTTACTTGAACAAAACAATCGTTCAGATACCGGTGCAGCTAAGAAAGAGCTATGCGCGAAAATTGGTGCCGAGAAATGGGTCGATTTCAAAGAGACGACAGATCTCGAGGCAGACGTTCGAGCTGCTACTGACGGACTTGGTCCGCATGCTGCTGTCATCGCAGTTGGTGATGTAGGTCGTTACATGAGCGCTGCTCTCCTGGTAGACTTATTACCTATCTAGGCACGGCCATTCAATCAAGCTCTCATGTATCTTCGTCCAGCTGGAACATTGGTCGCCATCGGTATGCCAGGTGGAGATGCCTTGCTCAATGTTCCAGTGCAACTTTTGATTGGAAAGGTAAGTCTATGTCATCATTCCAAACGGAACGATCATGTTTGCATAGTGTTTGACAATACTCGGGTCGGCTGTTGGGTACGTCACCTTTGGACTCTTGTGTCTCATTGAATTCACCTGGGTCCTTTGAAAGTAACCGTCAAGACGTAGTGGAGGCCCTACAGATAGCAGCGCAAGGCAAGGTCAAGTGTGAATACCAAGTTCGAGAGCTGAATGAGTTAAATGAGTGTGTATCTTGTTCTGACGTGTGTCCTTGACCCTGATTCGGAACATGCGACAGAATCTTCGACGAGATGATGGCTGGCAATTTTGCTGGACGAATGATCTTCAGACTCTGAACTGAGTAGTTAAATGATGTAAATAGGAATCCGAGTGTTCTGTGCTGCTTGTCGTGCAGGCCTGAGGACGTAAGAGTGAGTCTGAGTTCTGTCAGTTGTGTCAAGGTGTGACCAGCAATGTGACGTTGCGGTTACGCGAGCGGTTCCTAATTGGAACCAACAGGTTTGCAAGGGCGCACCCTTGCTCTGCTTCGCTCCGCAACAGTCCTTCTGTATGGCAACTTCGTTTGCTGCCTATGCCTCCCAATTCCTGACGAGGCAGCAGAATGCCTCGTCCAGCATGGCCTCGTCCCAGCCCATGTTCTTCTCCTTCACCACCGACGACGGGTCTCGTGCAGGTCACAGTCCAGACAGCGATCTCGACGACTTCGACGATCCGCATTTGAGAGACAGTGAAGCAAGCACAACTACTGCCCGTCGTCCAGTCACTCATGAGGATGATGACGACCCGTATCTTCGCCTGGATGAGGATGAACGCGCGGGTCGGTCAGAGTTCAACTCGAGGCATTATAATCCTCAATCGATTCCGCTTATTGCGTCTGAGAATGGTAACTCAAGTCCAGAGGACTCTCCGAAAGGCTGGTTGGCACATCTGGCGTCCCCTATGATGAGACATTCTCGCTCACGGTCTCGGTCGCCATCGCCCACACCATCGGATTCAACTGATTCAGGCCCCCCTCCAGGAGTCTATGGCCCTGAGACGATACGCGTTCTACCACCACAACAGCCATTACCGCCACCACCGACCACGAGCAGAGGGCCCATTTCTTTGTCGTTAACTGAGTCACTTCTGCCACGAGACGGGCGCTCGAGACCATTAGATGTATTCTCATTACCAGATCCTCGGCATGTACCAAGACATCGGCGGAAGTATCAAGACTCAATATGGACAGCCGTTTGGTGTGCAGGTGTCTCCATATGCTTCTTATTCTCTATCATCCTTCTCTTCGTTACTCGGAAACCTGACAGACCTCCACGCACCCGACCCTACACAACCCTAGTGCACACCGTACCAATGCTCACCATCCTCACGATTCTCAGTGCCATCGCTGCGTATACACATATTCTTCTACTGCGGGTTTTCGCACGTCCAGTCATGTTCGCAACTTCCGTATTTATCCCTGCTACACTATTTATCTCTGCCATCTGGGCGTTTGTAGGGAGTTTTATGTGGGATGGGGACCAAGACCCTACTTGGGGGGAAACCGTAGGGTGAGTAGTTCTTATTGAACCATTTTATTTTTATTGCAGGGTTGACACGACCCGTTCACTTCTATCTCCTATTACATCATGAGAAACACGTTTGAAAATCCGTCGTTGCACATGGCATTGACTTCAATCTTTCCTTCTTAATATATACCTTTTATCCCTGGCATTTTCGCTAATAAAACTTCCCTGCCAGACTCCGACTCTTTTCTATCGTACCTTTAGTGCTATGCCTAATCACCGCCAGACGGCTGGTACATCTCCCAAGGGAACTTCACGTAACATCAGCAACCCTCAATCTCACAACCGAACTTCTTATCAATAATCCATTCCTCCTTACATTATCACCAGCGATCCTTCTTATCGCTTTACTCGCATCTATACCCTTCTTAACACTTATTTTCCGTCTCATATTCATTGGATATGTATGGCGCCTGGATGGGAGCTCAACGTGGGAATGGCATTTGCACGGGTGGGCTAATTGGTCCATCTCAGGAACTGTTGTGGTGTGGTTGTGGACCTGGGGTGTCGCGCGAGGTGTCTTGCGCATGACGACTGCTAGTGTCATTGGCGCTTGGTATTTTGCAGAGTATGTTTTCATCTACAATCTCAATTTTTATTATCGCGAGTTTGTTCATTGTTCTCCTCATAGCCCTGATACCCCACTGCCTCCGCCGATGTCTACACACACCATCCACGCTGCCCTCACTCGATCCACAGGACCGTCATTAGGAACAATCGCGTTGTCAGCACTCATCCTGACCTCCATCCGTGTTCTTACACTCCTCATGATTTTCCTTAATCGTCTCCCGGTGTACATCCCTGCACGCGCCTTCTTCCTCGTTACAGGCATCCGCATGGTCGTTGGTTATCTCGAGGGCGTTACTACTGCTCTTAGCAAGTATGCGCTCGTATATGCTGGTCTTACCGGGGATCCATTTATGACTAGCGCTCGGAGGGCTCAGGCGCTCACTAATGGAGTAGAGGCGAAGACAGGGAGGAATGCAAGGAAAGGATCCGGCACGGAACGTGAGCTTCTTTTCTTTATCTATCATCCACCTCGTGGAATCACTGACAGTCGTTTATAGCGCCGTTGTTGCTTTTGACAATAGCACCTCTCACTCTGACGTTCCCATTCGCGCTCACGACATACCTATTTGTGGCACATACTCTAAATGCACCCGATTCAGCTCTTAGTGCTGCTTTGCTTGCGGGTGGCGTGACTGCAGTAGTCGGCCTTTTCTGTGTTGGTCTCGTGCAGGATGCGTAGGTGGTCTTCACCACCGTACTGGCTAAGGCTGACATTCTCTCTGGACTTCCAGCGCGGACACTCTATGGATATGTTACTGCATTGACAAGGATATGGGGCAGGTCAGACGCGAGGAAGTCTTATCTACGGTCGGTTGCCTTCTATGTGGGCCTTTTCTCTTTATGCTCATATCCGTTTCAGTTTGAGTACAACCCCCAAACTCGTTCACAAGATTCACGACGGCAACCTGCGCCATCGACTTCTGCACAGACTCGACCGACGAACGCTCGCGTACATCCAAAGCCCCCGCCACCTCCCCAACCGCAATACCTGCCCTCTGCTACTACATCCCGCTACATCCCACGGCAACCGCTCTTGCCACCATCACCGTCGTCGCACTCGCACGATCAAGATGACGACCCAGACCCTTTCGAGCAGAGCAATACGCAAGACAACACCTTGTTGATGCAAACCGCTGCTCCTTCAGCACCAACCCCATCAGCGCCTCGTGCGGTGTCTCCGCCACAACCGCAAAACATGAAGACGAGCACGGAGCTGAATATGAAGTCACCTCCGCGAACTCGGTCGCCGCTGGATGACAGCGATGAGGACGAAGCGACGGGTGGATCGCAGTTCTTTCCAGGTTCTGGGATCTTTTGAAATCTAGACGCTGACATTGGCCAGGTTGTATTGTATTGCACATCCGCATCGAATGTCTGTGATATCATTTGTTATTTTAATTTAACAGAATCTACAGATGTCTCCGAGTCGCTACTGTAGTTGTTGTAATGTTACTCGTCGATGACGATGAGCACTTTCTTCCAGAAAGTTATGTGCGTATCTATGACTTTGATGTATTACTTACATATAGTAAGATCGTGTAATGTCAAGTTTAGAAGATGCGCATAGGCTTGCAGTTGTATGTATCTTGGTTTTTTAGAGTTTCTTTATTTAGTTCTTGGTACTTTACGGTGCACTGTGCTTCTGCAATGCGGGCGGTCGCATAGACTTTTTCTGTTCTCCTGGAACTTCCTGGCTCCATGTCTATCATTTTCATACCTGATTGCCGGATGGATCGATTTGACAAATAACCAGAGGAATGCATAGCTAAAAACTCCATGGATGGTTTCTCAGTCATGACTATAATCTTATCTTTCACGTCCTAGACCCCAACGAACGTCCAAGGGTGAATGCTACGAAACCTCTTGGAGGTTTTCAATTTATGAACCTTGCTACTTTTGAGTTGTGACGCTGTCCATTTCAAGGACAGACTCAGAATGGCGAGAACGCAGCTGCGCGATAATTGTGCTCTATCATGGTATCACCTTATCGATGTCAACGCAAGTAAGAGGGATAGACGTCAGTCGATGATCAATCAACAACATTACCCCAGAGTGACTCTTTCAAACGTCAAATTGTAGAGACATAGTACAAATCGACAGGCAAAACCAATTTCTAATCTTTCAGAGGAGAAAATGGAGTGAAATAAGACCTTCCAGTTAGAGTTCGGCGCTGGATTGATCCTGATACATGTCCACAAATTCATTGTACACTGTTTGAAAATTGATGTCTTCTAAGTCGTCTTCGTCAATGCCTATGGCGGTCTGGTAGGAATCGCCGCTAAAAATAGATAAGTGGCGCACTCCAAACAAATTGATTAGGGGCTGCCTACGCGGAAGAGCTTGAAGCAGAACCTTCATGACCTGATGAGCCACTCGAGTGTACACTTCTCGACTAAGATCAGCCACAAACATACTAGCAACATGGAAAATTTACAAACCCAAAGGTGGAAAAGGTTTCTTGTCTATGATGTCTGTTTCTAATTGGCACTGCCCTAATATGCATGAGTTGAGATATGAGCCAAGAACACTATTCGTTTTGCATGATTACTACATTTCAGGAGGGTCCTGCACCTCCACTTTCTGGAATACGCGTGCTGCCCGTGGTGGTGGGAGGAGTCTAGGCATTAAAATATGATGTCTGTCCGCTTTCAGTCAATATCATCTTACCCCTGTGGAGAGGGCGTTCCAGCTGCTGGTTGTGCAGACCTCACCATATCCTCGAGGGGATTTGTTTGGACCTCTTTAGTTTGATTTTTCTCAAATTCCTGGATATCGTCTTTCTCCCAAATGTGTCGCTGTACGTGATCATGAGCCATAACATGGGATTGAGTAAGACGGCTATTTTTCAAAAACCAAATAAATGGCAATGGTTGTCCTATGTTTGACGACGTTACATACTTTGATCCCTCGTCAACTTCTGGGAAAGCTTTGTGTATTTGATTTGCGACTCTCCTAGCGTCGTGGGATAGTCTTGTGGACTCTTGGTTCAACAGCCTCGCTGCGCCCTGAATGTGGGTTTTGAAGACGCCACAGTGTGGAGTGCCTAATAATAAAACCAACTAACCTCCTGAGAGATCCTTTGAGCTACTTCTCGTTCGATGGCTTGAAGCGCCTCGTGGTGAATTCTCCTGGTTTCTGACTACATACATAGGAATTGTCATGCCAAGAGAAAGAACAAGCCGTGAAAAGTACCTCAAATTCGGTGATTGCCGCCTCATATTTTTTCTTGGTCCTGTGTACCAGGACGAAAAATGCAAACAATCCTCCTATGAACTGGCTACGACGATCCTGAATCGCTTTGAGCGTGGTCTTGTGCCTATGTAGTAATCAGCCAGAGCGTAGATTATATATATAAAAACGAACGCAGATTCAATCTGTGCCCGCAATGCAACTCGAGCTGGCTGAGTGATGTCCTCGCCATTCACGATGACCGGGGGAATATTATCAATATAATGAAGCGCCTGATCTTGAGCTCGTTTGGCCCGGTTCTCAGGCGTTATTTGCTGGAAAAAGGAGGACATGAGTGAGTAGATCAGTAGGTAAGGGTGGAATTCATGGTATCGGTTGATCTTTTATGTGACCGCGGACTAGGGAACCAAAATCTGAGATGAAGCCTACAGACATTATCACATGGGGAGATAATATTACTCCAGTGACTTCAGGTGACTCTATGGCCAGCCGTGTTTCAGGAGAAGCGACAAATCTGGACGACATTGACAAGCCTTGAGAGATCTATGATAAGTATCCACAAAACCTTCGAATCCGCTAAATCGAGTCTCGACGAATCTCGATCAACGTGGTCATGTGACTCGTCTTGTGGCATTTACTCAGTGGACGACAGTCAGTTTATACTCCCGCTTCTCCCATATTTCTTCCATGTCAGATAACGGGAACAATCTCCTTGATGAGATACGAGAAGGAAAATATATGGCTAATGAACATATATGGGTCTCTTACTACCCATTCCTACTGTCTCGAGGATATAAATTACGTCGTCGATACGCTCCAGATTGGCAGCCCTCTTGGACAGATCCAAGTATCCCCCTGCTCGACCTCTTTGACCATGAGGATGCACTTACGCCAGTGGTAACCTTCTCTCTCAAGACATTGAATTGGCCCTCACTTCAAATCGTCAGAAAAGTGCACAGATAATGGACGCGGTACGCATAGCTGACGACCGTCGGGTCGTACTGAAGAAGATTGAAGCTTCGTCAGAGGAGCTTCAAATTGCCCAATTTCTTTCCTCAAAAACCCTTTCATCTGACCCAAGAAATCATACGGTACCTATCCTGGAGACTATATATGATCCGAATGACAAGGACGTGGCGTTCATCGTCATGCCTATTCTCCTTCATATGAACTACTTGCCGTTTCGACGTGTTGGAGAATTTGCAGAAGCGGTTCGACAGTATCTTACTGTCTGTGTTTCCTTGCTATTGGATGATCAACCGAGTGAAATGAAATGCAGGGCCTCCAATTCATGCACGAAAACAATGTTGCTCACAGGTCAGGGCCTTAAACCAACCTTACTTAAACCCGGTTGATACAAGACCCTCCTCAGAGACGCTTGTTATTTTAATCTAATGATGGATGCGACAGAACTAATACCCGGAGGTTTCCATTTTATCAAGCCCGATACTCGTGATGGTGTTGAGCCATGGAAAGAATGGCGAGAACGAGGCTCTGTCAAATCCTTGCACTATTACTTCATTGATTTTGGCATTTCCCGACAGTATCCATCAAACATTGGCATACAAGACGTTGGAATCTTTGCCCAAGATCAGTCTTTCCCTGAACGCTCATTAACCATTCCGTACGATCCGTTCAAGACTGATATATACCATTTGGGCAATGTCATCTTGAAAGTTGTCAAGGTACGCTATTGTTCAGGCTATCATTATTATTAGTCAAGTTCATGTTTGTAGGAATATGATGGACTTGAATATTTCTCTCGAATAGGCAACGCGATGACAAAGAAGAATCCTGCAGACAGAGCTGCCCTGCCGGAACTGTTGGCTATGATCGACCGTCTTAAGCCAAAACAACTGCAACGTCGTGTTTGGTCAAAAGACAATCCAATGTTTTTCCGAATCTTGATTCGATTTTTCGGATATGACTTTTGTGTGTGATGTTGCAATTAATATTATTTGTTCCACTCTGGGAAACTCACAACAATCTGTCATTCATGTATAATGATTTTCAATGAGATGTTTGGCTTTTACATTGTTTTACCCTCCAGATCAACAATGGCAATATATATATCCACTGTATCAGATTATTTGCACTGTCATATAGTGGTTTTGTGTACTCCAAAAAAAAAAGAGCCTCAAGATAATGAATGAACATTGCCAACCTTACTGAGGGGGAAAACTCTTAGAGGCAGGTGATTGCTGATACACTGTGTACAAATTGTGTTTTATGTTTGAGCAGTGACTAGGACCTTTCATTTTGTGAAAAGCATCCCTGAGACTTAACTACAGATAGCTCAGTAGTTGCGAGTGGGCTGGTGGAACCAGATCATAGTGGGTATTAACTTATAAAAGATGCATACTATATGATTCAGACATCTGATTCTGTCATAACCTCACACCTACTCAGGACTCCCTCCAGGGCCCCAGGGCCCCAAAACCCTTCTCCCTTAACACTGACCATCTCCAGGCCCCTCCCTGCCCATGCCACCTTGCCACTGTCCAGCCATTGGATGGGCAGCTCCTACCAAAGATTTGTTTAGAACTTCTCTCATCATGCATGCTTGCTATCTGACCTAATTGTGAAGCACACCACCTAGCATTGAGGAGCTCTGTAACCTGCTGCCTTTAAAGCCCTTAAAGTTTTCATCAGGAAAGAGGAGAACAGGCTTGGAAGTGACAGCAAGCTTAAGGGCTTCAAAGGCAGCAGGTTATAGAGCTTCTCAACACCAGGTGGTGTTCTTTACAATGAGATCAAATAGCAAGCCTGTTCTCCTCTTTCCTGATGAAAACTTTAAGGGCTTTAAAGGCAGCAGGTTACAGAGCTTCTCAACACCAGGTGGTGTTCTTCACAATGAGATCAAATAGCAGGCATGCATGACAAGAGAAGTTCTAAATGAACCCTTGGTATAAAAGTGGGTGAAGCCCAGAAAGGCTTGTACCTCTTTTTTGTTGCAAGGATACAGCCACTCTGCAACACCAGCCACCTTCACTGAGTCCATCTCTGCTGCTCCATGTGAGATGATCAGCCCAAGGTACTCAATCTGGGTAGGTTCAAACTCACACTTCTCTAGTTTCACTGCTGGTGCCAGAACCTATTTCCACCAGAAAAAGTGACAAAGAAGTGTGTCATGACATTTCTTTGGCAACTTTTTGCCTTAGAAAAAGGCATTTTCCATTGTCTCAAACCTTTTTCCTTCAAAAATGTGTAC